>PISX010016109.1:0-47474 GCA_004024625.1 Mellivora capensis
GTGGTGGGTATTATGGAGGGCACATATTGCATGGAGCACTGGGTGTGGTGCATAAACAATGAATTCTGAAACACTGAAAAGAAATTTAAAAAATAAATAAAATTTTTTAAAAAATAAAATAAATAACAACTACAGGGGCACCTGGGTGGCTCAGTCGGTTAAGCGTCTACCTTCAGCTCAAGTCATGATCTCAGGGTCACGGGATCGAGTCCCACATTGGGCTGCTTGGTTACTGTTTGGTAGGAGTCTGTTTCTCCCTCTCCTCCCTACTCATGCTCTCTCTATCTCTGTCTGTCTCTCTCCCAAATAAATAAATAAAATCTTTACCAAAAAATAAAATAAAAAATTTTTAAAAACTAGAGAAGAAAGGAGAGGTAGGCTGACTTCAGTATCAGAAATAAAGTAACTGTTCTTGCAAAAAAAAAAAAAAATCCAGTGTCTTCCAAACCTTTGTTTGATCATAGAGCCCTCTTTTTGGCCAAATATATCTTATAGGAACCAGGGTTTCAAGGAATGTACTTTAAGAGACACAGAACAGGGGTGCCTGGGTGGCTCAGTGGACTAAAGCCTCTGCCTTCAGCTCAGGTCATGATCCCAGAGTCTTGGAATCAAACCCTGCATCGGGCTCTCTGCTCAGCAGGGAGCCTGCTTCTCCCCTCCCTGCCTGCCTCTCTGCCTACTTGTGATCTCAAATAAATAAATTAAATCTTTTTTTAAAAAGAGAGAGAGACACAGAACAAGTTCTCTCTATTTCACCATTAGGTAGACTAACATTTCCCAAATCCTGAAGACTTACAATATCTCCTTAAAAACACGAAGGCAAATGAAATATAATTACTGTGGTGTGTAGCCTGACCTAGCTTATGGCACTGTGCCCAGCATTATACTGTTAAAGCCAAAGGCAGGTTGTTTGCTTGGACCAGAGCGCTTGTGCCAGCACCATCCCAGCACCGCTCAGGGGGAAAAAATTCTCGGGCTGGTGACTGATGTTGGGGATCTACACTGAGGAAGGCTGTGCCAGAGACTTCCAGGGCTTATCAAGTATCCTCCCTCTCCTCCTCATTTCCCAGCCTCCCCGGGGGATTGGTTGGGACTTGGGGCCATGTCGGCCAGTTAAATGTGAGGGGCATTGATGTGTGTCAATTCTAGGATGGGGCAGTTAGCAGCCCATGTGTCTCCTTCTTCTCTCTTTTCCCCTGTCCCAGTAACCTTGGAGGCCGTGTGTCCCGTGTGGCAGGGCTACAAGCCAGAAGCATGTAGGTCTGTGAGATATGCACTGGGAGAGCTACGCGGGAGAGCTGCCCAGTTCCACCGTGGACTGTGAGGGAGAAGTGGACCTCTGTTGCATTAAGTTAAGCCACTCAGACTTCAGGGTTTGTCCTTTGAGGCCATCAGTGTTAATACTCTGGATCCAAGCATAGAAGTCGGAAGGTAGAAATATATCTTAATAACCAATGCTTTTTCTTTTGAGTTCCTGTTCATCAAATAATCTGATGGCTGTTAGACCTTCTCTATCTCGTGTCTCCCTTAGGCTTTTTGAAAGACTCTCTATCCTGGTAATACTAAGAGAGTTAATAGTAACACTGATATAATAGTGACTATCTTGAGCATAGTTGCAGCAGGTACTGAATTAAATAGTTCTCATGCACTCTTTCGTTAAATTTAATTCCCATTTAATTCCAATAATTAATAAGTATTAATCAAATCATTTATTAAATAAATATTAATCATTTAATTTTTATATAATTTAATTATTTGAATCAATTTGAATTTATTATTTATATTAATTTTATTTTATTCATTTGTAAATTTAATATTTATATTAGATTTAAATTTGTTATCTAAATAAATTTAAATAGACTTATTTATTTAAATAATTAACTTTGATTAATTTTAAATTAAATTTAGAATTAAATTTAGAATTAAATTTAGAATTAAAATTAATTCTCATTTAATTTTCAATCTCACAACTTTATGCAGGAACTTCTATTATTAACTTTTTACAGATAAAGAATCTGAGCCTCATGGAGCAGAAGTATTTTGCCTAAATTGAGCAGTTAGTGAATGGCAGAGGAGGACTCAAACCTGGGTTCCTCTGACACGCAAGATGTTGGCTTCTCCCGAGAACACTACAACATAAAATCCCCGCTTCACAGCAGATTTTTTTTTTTGAAGTAGCCACCACACCCAGCATGAAGTCCAACCTGGGGCTTGAACTCACAACCCTGAGATCAAGACCTGAGCTGAGATCAAGAGGTTCCACTCCATAGCAGATTGAAAGGACCTCTGTGATGGGGCTGCCACCTGTCTCCCCAGCCCCAGACGCCTCTGCTCCCTCCCTCTCCACCTGCTGGCCTCTTCCAACCTGTAACTTCACACTGCAGCAATCAGACCCGTTTTCACCATGCTAGTGCCTCTGGCCACAATGCCCACCCCCTCCTCTTGTCTGCCTGGTAAACTCCATCCTCTAATGACTCTGCACCTGTTGCTTCCCCTGACCTCCCTGGAGCTCCTGCTCTCCTCTTTGCTATCTCTGTATCTTCTCTGGTTCCCGGTATCTCTCCGTGTTACAGTTAACATTTCTTATGGTTATGTCACCATCCAGGGCAGTGAACCAGGTTTATATATCTCTGTATGCTCAGCACTAACACATGCCAGAGAAATGCTAGATATTCAACAAGTATTCCTCGACCTGACCACAATTTCTTTACTGGCCCCGAGAGTGTATTCCCTGAGACTACTCTGTCAACCAGTTCTCCTCAGGGCAATAAATAAACTGGCATATAGTTTATGAGATGGTGTCCTTAAAGTTAGGAGCTTGCGAATTGCTTCACCAGCACTAAACACCTCTTTTAAGTGACCAGATTTAGTCAAGTTTTTGAAGCAAAAAGATTTGAGGACAAGACTCTGTTTCCACTGAACGTTTATTAAGTATGAACTTTGTACCAGGAGTTGTATAAGATGTGTTTATGTCACCTCATTCTGGCCTAAGAGTAATACACAGGTGCTTAGTCTGTCTATTTTATAACTAAAGAAATGAGACTCGAAATGAAACTCTTGAACTCTTGAGAACTTTGCTCTTGATCCCCTGTTAATTGCAGAGTCTGAACCTGAATTCAAAGCCATTGACTTGAACTCTACGACTCCCTGGATCCACAGTGACCCGGTTCAGAGGCACCTGTGAGCCCCAGCCTGAATGGCTGCCAGTCTCTCCCTGGCTCTTTGCATCCTGAGAGCATCATCACGACCTTGGAACCTGGCAGACGTCTCTCAGCACAAGAGTGTTCTGGAAGCTGGGTGGTGGGTGTCACAGTGATGGTCCATGCTTCAACACAACTCTTACTCATAGACATTCACTTCACCAAAGACCAAGGGGACATGGCTCATTACTTTAAAGAGAGTCTACTTTGCCCTTTTCCCAGAGAACAGGGAATAGCTATAACTTGAGCCCTAGGCTTTCCAGAACTGGCTTTCTGCTGCTTTTGGACCAGTTTTAAATTCTGCCACAGATAAGTGTTGTCCTTCTCTCCCTGCCCATAATCTGCATTTTGTTAAAGATTGCCTTCTCCCTGGAGCATTGGCCTGAGAAAAGCATTATTCAAAGGTGCATCTGCTGGGGATGGCTGTTGGAGAGGAATCCTGAGTGTCACAAGACCCAATGTGACCCTATGGTCCGTACAAGGATCTCTTTCCCTCAGATTAAAAGACACTTAGGGGCGCTGTGAAATACCCTGGACCTCTATGCCCCAGGCTCCAGGCCACTGATCTCCACATATGGAAGAGATATGGCCTGGGATGAGGATCCCCTTGGGAGAGAGAAGCAGCCTGGTCCTGCATAAGTTTTATTAAGTTTATTGGTGAGACACAGGAAGCAGAGAGGTAAGGCCTAAACAAGGACAAGAACTCTCATATTGAGGGCACAAATCCCTTCATGGATGGGACCAACCCTCAAGGCTACTCCCAGCTCTCTATACCTGCAGGGGCCACACAAGATACAAGCTATAACCTGGTCTTTCACTTGAGGCAGCGTTGCTGTAACAGGGGACAGTCCCTGTGGACCTGTCAGTGGACCTATATTCTCATGATCCCATGGAGCCTGTAGCCAAATAACCAAAGCCAAGGCATGGAGGGGGTTATGGCTGAGAAGAAACCTTCCTCCAGGGGAGGCATGCAGGCCAGAACAAGGTCTGAGCCACCATTGTTGGCAATGCTTTAGGGGGTCTCTCAGTATGGAAGCAGAAAGATGGGATAGAATCCTGATTCTAGATTGAGAAAAACTAATGTAGGATGTAGAAGAGAGGAAATGTTAGTGGCAAAGGAAAGCAAGAAGGAAACCAGGAGAAAGGTGAGACAGGAGTTTCCTGGATATGGGAGTCCAGAGGAAAAACAGGGTGCGGTGGACAGCTGGAAAATGGACTTTTGCTTTATCTTGTGGTCTTCTTGGCAGGGGAGCTCAGAGCGGAGGTCTTCCCCTGGGGTTCCTTGAACTCGCTTACACTCCCCAGCCTGGTTTTGGTCTCCCCGCGGGGGCTGCAGTTCCCACTGCCAGTGACACAGCCCCCCGACAGCATGCCATAGCCCCCCGAGACAGAGCTAGGCCGGTAACCGTAGCTTCCAGTGCCGCTGAAACCAAAGCCGGCCCCAGCACCTGTGGTCCCCGCTGTGGTGCTGCTGATGACCGCTGTGGGGAGGCAGAGAGGAATGATAAATGTATGTCCCCAAACAGGAATGATAAGTGTATGTGACCCCAAGTCCCCTCCAGTCTCCCAGCTGCATCTAGCATAGATGTCTCCCTCTTAAGCAAACAGTTCATATCAACTGTGGACTCTAATGACATGCTCAATGCCTGAGTGGCTCAAGCTCTGGAAAAAAGAGCCCAGATCCCAAATCGGGCACCTTCTCATTCTTTGGACCAACAGGAATAGCAAGAGCTTCCCCCAAAGCATCACATAAGCCAACAAGTCTTGCATTTAACTTCAGAACACATTCTAAATTTTTTTCAAAGAAATTCCTAATTGCCTGATTTAGGGAAGGTTTTGCTGGCCTGTTTTAGAAGGAGACCAGGCTAAAAGCTGCAGAGCCAGCATTAACACAGGTGGTGAACCCCATGTCTGTGCACCGGTCTCCACTCTCAGTGAGGAGGTGGACTCAGGAAGCTCCCAGCTTCCGTCATGCAGGAAAGACAGTGCGGGGGAGGCAGAAGAGGGCAGGCTGGGAATTTCATCCCAGCACAGATGAGATTTCTGGGGAAGGGGCCCTGTGAAATATCGGAATGTGATAGGAAGCTGGCAGTGGGAGCTCCATAGAAGAAGAGGCAGCAGGTCTCAGCAAGTAAGGCGATAGTGACCATGGTGATCTACCAGGCAGAGCCCAGGCTGTTCCATGGGGGCCTGGCAGTAGGTACCTGCTTACTTCCTATTCAGTGATGGGCTACAAATATTCCCTCAGAGGTGTGAAATACTCACAGATGCTCACAGAGTTGGTGTATTCTCCAGACATCCTGTGCAGAGAGAAAAGTGTAGGTGAATCTCCAGTGTGTGGAATCCGAGCTCCCCACACCACAGCTTGAAGTCAGTAGGCAGCCTAGCCCAGCCTCCAGCAGCCCCTCCAGCTGGCCAGCTGGCCTCTGTGTACCTGCAGTCTCTGTGACCCCCACCCAGAAGGCTACTCTTCCCACCAGAGATGTGCCAACTTGCAAATCTGTGGCCCCCAACAACAGCACCCCTTGGAGTCCCTCCTCTGGGCTTCTCTTTATCCCATTTGTTCATTCCTGCAAGGCTAGTGCCGGAATAAATACATGTGTGGAAATATTAGCATCAGAAGTGCCATTAAGTATCATTAATCAGACATTAATGTCTGATTTTAGGACCCGTAACTTCTCCCCTGTGAGTCTCAGTAATATGGTGGTGTTCAGTTAGAACAAGGTTTTCCCACACTAATGCTTCATATACACTTGTCTGACTGCTGTTTTGAACATGTACTGTTATATATTTAGTGCTTGTCATTGGCTCTGTCTTTTATAACAAAAAAAATGCATTTTTCTTAAAAAGAAGTTATATATCACCAGGGTAAATAGAAAGCCAATGCTACCTGACCAAAAAAGGGGAAAAAACAGTAATAATAAAAATAAATATAATGAGGGGCGCCTGGGTGGCTCAGTGGGTTAAGCCTCTGCCTTTGGCTCAGGTCATGATCCCAGGGTCCTGGGATCGAGTCCCGCATCAGGCTCTCTGCTCAGCAGGGAGCCTGCTTCCTCCTCTCTCTCTGCCTGCCTCTCTGTCTACTGTGATCTCTCTCTGTCAAATAAATAAATAAAATCTTAAAAAAAAAAATAAATAAATAAATAAATAAATAAATATAATGAAAATAAACCAATTTAAAAATTTTTGGCTAGATATTATTGTCTGCCAGAGGCTCTGAACCTGGGATCTACTGTCTCTTTATTAATAGGAATATTTGCAATGGTCAGGGCAGTGTTAAAGACACAACAGCAACAGCACCACACTGAGACGTTCTCCCTGTCCTACTCTGGAAAGTCATAGGAGAAATGAAAAGGACATCACTGTCTCATTCACTGACTGCTGCTGTTTCAAGCTGCTTGTGGGTGATGTGAAAAGTATCTCCAGGCCCTCCAGCAACTTCTCCCACACTCTGGGAAATTGAGTTGGGAGATTTCAAAAGTTCTTCCACCCCCAAAGCTTCTAAGTTCCAAAGAACTTCTAAGAGCCCTCCCACCCCCCACCTGCACTCCTCGCCCTCCAGCAGCTTGCGGTAGGTGGCGATCTCCACATCCAGGGCCAGCTTCGTGCTCATGAGCTCCTGGTACTCGCGCAGCATCCGGGCCAGCTCCTCCTTGGCCTGGTGCAGGGCGGCCTCCAGCTCGTCCAACTTGGCCCGGGCGTCCTTCAGGGCACAGTCGCCCCGCTGCTCGGCATCGGCGATGGCCGTCTCCAGGTTGGAGCACTGAGGGTCAGAAGGTAGTATTTTCCCATGAGTTCTAGGGATCTCTGGGCCTCCCTTCACCCCTCACCCCAATGAGCTGACTATGGTCAGACCCTCTCTGTCTGACCCCACTTCCTAAACCAAAGCCACATTCATGGTGAAGGAGTCCTGCCAACGTGGGTCAGAGAGGATTGTTACTCTCAGCTAGCTGGCTTTTTTAAAAGACCCTTCCAATTGTTCCAGACTCAGATGGGAGGTTAAGTGTTGGGGATGAGACCAGGGGGTCCATCTGAGAAACCAGGTTCTGAGATGGAGAACCAAGAGCAAGAGAGAGGCCCAGTGGAGTTACGTGTGATAAGCAGTTCACTCCTTCCTTGGGAAATAAGCCAGGACCCTCCAAAGCCCCTTCACCTGCTTCTTCACACTCTCAATCTCCGAGCGCAGTCTTTGGATAAGTCGAGTCAGTTCAGAGATCTCGTTCTTGGTGTGTTTGAGGTCATCCCCATGCCGGCCAGCCACTAGCTGGAGCTCCTGGAACTAGGGGGACAGGAAGCAAAGTAGAGACCTTGACTCAAGGCCTGGCTGAGCTCAGCCTGGCAGACCGTGCCTTTGTCTTCAGGGTGTGATGGGTGGATGGGGGACCCCAACCTCACCAGGCCTGCCAACAGCCTCTCACTCAATCATCTGCTCATTGAATATATGTTTGCCTTAAGCACAGTCATCTCACCAATGGTTAGATTTGGTCATAAGAACTCTTGAAAGCCTCTACTCTATGCACTGCAACTTTAAAACACTCAACTCCGACTATGATGCTCCTCTACCCACAGCCCTTCAAAGTCAAGGTCAAATTAAAACTATGAGCACAGCATCAAGGTGTTCTCAGGTTTGACATCCACCAGTCTCTCCAGACTCCTTTCTCACTGCCCTTGCCCTTCATCTACTTGTCTGTACAGCTGTGCCAAACAGTTCCATGTTCCCTAAATGTCCCCTGTGCTCTCAAATCTCTGAGTCTTTGTGTGAGCCACTACCACCTGGAAAACCCTTCCTCATCCATTTTCCCTTTTTCCTTAGCTATTTCCAACTCAGCCAGGGCAGAGTCACTTCTTCCAGGAGGTCTTCCTTGATTTCCCAGTTGGGTGTCCTTTTATTTCCATAACTCCTGGCACTCCAGTCCATAGATCTTACCACACTTTACTACAAGCACACCTTTCTGTGTTTTCCCTGTCAGACTTAGCATGACTGGATGGCAGGGACCTGTCTTCTCTGTGACTTCCTCCTCTTCATAGTTCAGCTGGGTCCCAGGCTACTGGAAGTCTTTCCGGTCATGAGGAAAAATTCAGAACTCTGGTGGCTGTGCACTGCTTCTCTCTGCTCCTGGTACTTGGCCTTGGGGGTTGTCATATCTGACCCTAACAAGGCCCTAGGTTGAGGATTCTTCTTAAAGGTGCCAGGTCCCCTAGAAGGCAGGGGAGATTCTCACTATGCTCCTATGTTTTTTCTTTGGTGCTAATCTTGGGACAATAAACACTGGGGCAGGACAAGTGGTCTTTTCCTGCTTCTCTGCAAGGCTGTGTGAGCAGGATGGCTCTCCCTATACACCGACAGAGAGGGAGGCACTAACTTCCCCAATTCTGACACCAAGCAGTATCCTTTTGAAGCAAACAGGTGAGCATCCTTCTCTGTTCCACTCCCAGCCTACCCCAAATCCTCACTATAAACACTTCTTACCAGAGTCATGTCCTGATCTTTTGTCTAAACACTGTGAAATTGGCAGTCAGTCATCTAGATTCAATCCAGCTCCATCACTTACCAGCTAAGTGAGCTTGGCGGGTTACTGACACCCCCTGAGCCCTGGTTTCTTCATTTTGAAAGGGGAACAATAATAATAAGACCTCATAATTCTGTTGTTAGAACTACACTAATGAAACTCTGGTCCATAAATGCTTACCCACAGATGAAGAAGTGCCAATGTGGGTAACCCCAAATAGCAAGTGACCCAAAAATCATGTCTGTGCAGACCTGCCTGACTCTTCTGGAAGGAACCTGGGGTTAAGCACTGGCCACTGACAATCCAGAATGGCTGGGCCACATGGCCACATTGGCCATCCCTGACACTGGCTTGCAGCAGTCACATGAATGGATGTGGGGAACTAGAGGCCTGAGTTTGAACTTTTATCAAGGATAAAAGTTGTTGTTGCCTGGGCCTTGAAAGTCTCCCTTCCTCTCACCCCTGCTGGCCACATCCTTCCGTCCTTATGGTGGCAAGGAGGCAGGGGGAGGGACAAGATAAGTCCTCAAGTGTGTGAATCTCCCCTGAGAAGGAACCCGATAAGTAGCATGGAACAATTAGGAAGCTGCCATCTTGATCTGAGAAACCAAATTATCTAAAGAATCATTTCCCCACCCACAACCCATTAGAGGAGTTAAGATCTAAGGGACTCATACTCCCCCTTTATCCTTGCAGTTGGACTTGAATGAAAGGTAGGAATTACCTGATCTCAGATCACACTCAAGAGACCCCCTAATTTATTGTAATTAATGAGGGATTTGAGATGCTAACTACCTATGTTTCACTCCCTCTCAGACTCAGTTCAAAACCCTCTGCCTCCAGGAAGTCAGTCCTGACCTGCTCCACCTGGTCCCCTAACCTTTGTCTCCTCAACATCCTGGACTCTGTCTGTGACACATTCATTTGCACTTGGCTGTAGATGTCTTCCCATTGGCCGCCCCAGTCTAAGTGGATCAGTCTAAGAGCTCCATCTTCTCCTCCTTTTGGGTTTCCCCCAGCACCCAGGACAGTTCTGTGCTCCCAGCAAATGTGTGGGGCATGGTGGGCCATGGACTCCAGGGAGGTGTGCAGCCCACCTTGGTCTGGTACAGTGCCTCAGCCTCAGCCTTGCTCTTCAGGGCAATCTCCTCATACTGAGCACGGACCTCAGCAATGATGCTGTCCAGGTCTAGGTTCCGGTTGTTGTCCATGGACAGGATGACAGATGTGTCGCTAATGTGGGACTGTATCTGAGCAATCTCCTACATGGGAAAGAAGGAAACATGAAATGCCTTTTATGGGCAGAGGAAGGTGCCAAGGTGATAGCCCTTTCCTAGCAGGAGATCCCCTAGGCCCTCCTAAATAGATGCAAGATGCATCTCCCCAAGCCCCCATTGATGTTTCAATACCACATCTGAAAACTGTTGAATGAGTTTGAAGCAGCTCAGGAAGAAAACAGCCCATCTGTCTGTCACATGAGACAGGTCAGGAGTATAGGAAGTAGTGGGGAGACAACCTGGCCACCACACAAGAAACAGTAAGGACACAGAAGCCCACATATGCTTGGCCAACAGGTTTGGGCTTGAAGCCAGATGGTCAGAGGCAGTAGAAAGGGTGTGAAGACTCCCTACCTCTGTCCCTGGAGATTCCTGCTGAGGACCCAGGGAGACACCCAAGTGTCAGGGAGAAGACAGGCAGAAATGAGAATATCCTTGTGAAGACCAGTGGGAACCCCATAAGGGCCCATGGCTTCCTGAAGGAAGTGAGACCAGAACATCTGGAGGCCAGGCTGGGACTGTGGCACACATCATTTGGGAGCACTGAGATAGAAGTCATGCTTTCCTTTGGTCAACATGGCCCCCAGCATCCAAATGCTGGAGATCCCCTGGGCTCTTAAAGTTACTAAGGAATGAATAACCAACCACTCATTCATTCACATATCTGTCCTTTCAGAAGACAGAGCTGGGAATAGGACTGGGGGATGGAAACTTACCCCTTCATACAGGCATTTGAAGAACTTGATTTCTCCATCCAGAGCATCCACCTTGGCCTGCAGTTCCACCTTGCTCATGTAAGCTGCATCCACATCCTAAAGCAATCCAGAGACGCCCTGACATTGCTATTCTTCAAGCCCAGACAGGGATCCCCCAGGAACTGGCATCTGAGCACCAACACTAAGACTATCAAGCCACCCCCAGGGAATGGAGTCAAGACTCAGAAAGCAGGAACATGACTTCCACCCAAGACTCACTGTGATCCTCTGGAACTCCTCTGTGCCCCATCCAAAATGGAAACTTGTTACTGCTCTATTTCTCAAAGAGAGGGTTTATGAGGGAGTGCTATCTCCCACACAGGGGTCATTCAGCAGTCAGAGCCCAGGACAGCCACAGTGCTTTGCCAGAGACAGGTAGAGTTGGAAGGTAAAGCTGCAGCTCTTCTCAAAGCATGTCCTGTTTCCCAAGCCAAAGTGGACACAACCTGGGCATTGACTATCCACATCTGGGCTCCTGCCCACTCACACCAAATATAAAAAGTAGACAAGGTGATATATTCTAGGTTAACATCAAAGGGTCTCAAGACGTCCCAAGCAGTACATCCCTCCGTCCTCCTCTGGCACTTCAGTTCGAGTTCATTCTACAAGGAGCACAAACCTCAGTCTCCCCTCTGTTATCTCCCCTGCCCTCCATACTCCACCACCTAGGTGACGAGAAATAATGCACCCCCTCCTCACCTTCTTGAGCACCACAAATTGATTCTCGGCAGTTGTGCGCTTGTTAATTTCCTCCTCGTACCTGCAGGAAAAGCATTGCGGTGAGCAAGGCAGGGTGGGTGTGTGTCTTCATCGTGAAAGTAGAAAACTAGTTGCCCACACTATGTCCCATATAGCAGGTATTGTTCTATATCTTTGCAAATCTGTCCAACTCACTAGGACTTCTTAGCCAGTGCTACAGACAGGGTTCTCAAGCAATTTCCTCCCAGGCCAGGGGACCAGATGATTTGGAGTCTGGATTTCCCCTGCTGCCTGGAGAGTAAGTAGGTCCTTCCTCTTCCCATTAAGTGTCCAAATCACAGGAACATCCTGGTGTCTCTTTTAGCTGTGATTCCTATGTCACTCCAGCTGCCTGACACCCCTGTTGATAACTTAACCCCATCTCGAAGCATGAGTCTTAAGGAAGCCAGAACTATCCGCTGGGACAGGAAGAGGGGGCATGGCCCAAATGTCCACAACTTGAAGGAGATTAGAGAAACTCCAACTCCCTGCCCTGCTGGGTTGAGGCAGTGGGAGGTGGTTCATTGGAACTTGGGAACCCACTGAGCAAGCTTAGGAGCTGGGAGGCTCTCTCCAGTGGGGAGCAGGGGGGAGCATGCCAAGGAGGTGACCACTTGCCAGGACAGTCCTCTCACTGCCTGAGAGGCTGACTCTCCACTCTCTGGACTGCCTAGCCATTCAGAGACGGCCTCATCTTGCCTGGGTAGGGGAACTCAGGATGGGCCACTCTCATCCAAGCTCTGTGTCCCTGACACAGTGGCAAGTGTCCCAGTGCCTGCTGGGAAACCAGCTCTGGCAGGCCAGTCAACCTAGGTGCAGCGTCCCACTCACCTCCTCTTGTAGTCCTCCACCACGTCCCGCATGCTCCTCAGCTCCGAATCCAGCCGTACCCTGTCCCCAGACAGCGTCTCCAGCTGCTTCCGAAGGTTGCTGATGTAGCCCTCGAGGATGGGCTCCAGGTTGTTCTTGCAGTTGTTCAGGTCCAGCTGCTGCAGCAGCTCCCACTTGGTCTCCAGCACCTGGTTCTGCTGCTCCAGGAACCGCACCTGGGACCCAAATCAACAGATAGTCAGTAGGGAGGCTGTGTGGTTTCCTTTCCTGGACAGTGGCTGTGCTGTCCTGTGCTACATTAGCTTAAAGGGTAAGCCTCAGCCCTTAGGAAATAGCCCTCATAGCCCTCCCCCACCCAGGGCCATTTGTTTGGCCAAGGTTCCCTTTCTAGGGACAGCTCTATGATCAGGCAGGACCGCATCTTCATTTCCTGCTAGTCAGAGCTGTCTCTTCTGCATCTGTCTAAATCTGCCTGGACCAGTATCCATGGGCAGCCCGGGCCACCTCTCTAAGGCAAATCCTTAGACACATAAGCTGGCCTGTGCCTGGCCTTCACACTCTTGAACACCCCTGCTCAGGGCCTGGTGGTCTGGCCTGTGCTTTGTCTCCTCTTTGTCTCCTCCATCATAGTATCTCCCAGCCCAGCCAGAGGCAGGTATTCAGTTGACTGGGGGTCTTGGGCCTTCCTATATTGCTTTCATGTCCAACTCTCTGATCTCAGAGCATTTCTCCAGGTAAAGAAGCAGCATTCTCAAGTTGTAGCCTGCAAAGGCCATACAATTCCCTTGCTCAAAATGCCCTGGTGGTTCCCTATCATCTGCAGGACTGAATCCAAATTCCTCCCTGTGTTCTTCACAATGTGCCCACCCCTTCCTTCTCCTCCTTCACCATTCATCTGACTCTCACGAAGCCAAATTCTCCTCATGCTCCTGACAAGCCCACCATGCTATGTGGGATGGCTCCCTCTCCCTAGGCTTCCTTTCCCCACCTCCAACCACTGAACTCCTATTCATGCTCTGCCACCCTACTCACTGTCACCCCGGTGAGCTTCCCCTGCTCCCCTGTGCTCAGGAAGTCTCTGTTTCCCAAGGCCTTATTACCCCGTGGTTCCTCAGGGGTTCTCAAGCTCAAGTGGGCATCAGCATCACCTGGGGGCTCCTGGTCTCACTGGAGAGCTCATGATTTAGGAGGTATGAGACAAGGCCTGAGAATGTGCATTCTACAAGTGCCCAGGTGATCCTAATGCTGCTGGTTTGGGGAGCACTTTTCACAGGTCTAGTGCATCACTGATCCCCATCTGCCTCACCTTGTACATTGGGCATATTATAAGCTATGAGTCTGTCTTTCAACCAGAATCTGAGCTGGTCTGGGTCTCATGAGAGGAGAAACTGGGTCTCATGGCTTTATAGGTATCTTAAGCTGCCATGGAGCTCTCCGTTTTCCAGCTTCCTAGTTTCTTAAACTGTTACTCTCCAACTTTCAACTTTGAGGCCACTTCTGCCTCCTGGAAACCTTCCTAAACCAAACTCCCTGTCTCCTCCTGCCCCTCTGACCAATCCCCACCACCACCAGCCCCTCAGCACTGATTTCAGGTTTGTCCAGTTCTTCCCTGCTCTGTCCTCACCATGTCTGCATCCTGGGGAGTGTCCTGCCTTCCTCTCCTTCAGACAGGGAGACTCTGAGAGCAGTGAAAGTAGAGGAAGGAAGGGATTCTATGCTTGGCTTGCTCCAAAAAGTCCCACCTTGTCGATGAAGGAGGCAAATTTATTGTTCAGAGCCTTGATCTGCTCCCGCTCCTGGGTGCGCACTTTCTGGATCTCCGGGTCCAGCTCCACGTTGAGGGGGGCCAGGAGGTTCTTGTTGATGGTTACCTGGTGGATGCCCCCTGGAGGGCACACAGACAGACACACGGGCCCCAGGGCCACACTGCCAAACATGCTGCCAGCAAAGCCACTGGCCCGGCCTCGACCAAACCCATAGCCTCCTGCCCGCCCATTGCCACTGGCCATGTTGAGGGAGATGCTCCGGGTTCCCCCCAGACTGTAGAGGCTCCGGCTTCCAAAGCCCCCGCTGAATCCTTTGCCCCCTGCCCGGTAGGAGGATGAGCTGCCCCCTGAGAGCACGGCTGAGCAGCCACTGAAGCCCCCTTTGGTGGCAGCTCCCGACTTGTAGGTGAATTGGCGGCTCATGCTGAGAAGGCCAGAGAGATGGAATAAGAGGCTAACCCTTAGCTGAGATGCAATTCGCCAGCCTACAATCTCAGGCTCCCCATTTATAGGGCTCAGGAGGAAGCCACTGCCCTAATTTGTGGGTTTAGTTTGCCTGGGAGCAAAAAATCATTTTCTCCCAGCAAAATCAGAGACACCAGGTAAATAACTTGAAAACTCCCAAAGTGCTGGGCTTGCAAGCCTTGCTCATATAATTTGAGTCTTATCTAATTAACATGGGATAATTAGCCTGACCAAATTATCCCTAGAAAGATCTTGGCTGAGAGGTTTGTCACAGCCTCAATTGCCCTTCCTCAGGGAGGGGGGAGGCTGGATTGCAGGGGGGCAGAGGGAGACCTTTAATTGATAGCTTCATCTGTGAGAGATCTCACGACTCTACCAGCATCAGATCAGGGACCCTGACTGAACTGCTTTTATGTGGTTTGGAAAAGACTCTGTGGCCTGGCTTCCCAGGGCTCCTGGAGACAGGAATCCAGGGCCTCTGCTGTGGCCTTCCAGGCAAGTCTTCTGCTCCCCTGTGAAGCCAGACTGCCCTGCACACACCAGCTTCTTTGTTCCCGAGCTCTCCCACCACCCCACACTTGACCTTGAAATAATAGCATTGCCACCATTCACGATGGCTGACAGTAGTATAGCACTTTACAGCATTAAAAGAGCTCTTTGAGTACTGAAGCTCGCTTGATCCACTCAATCAGCCTGGGAGGCCTATGATAATCCACATTTCACAAATGGGAAAACAGAGGCTCAGTTAGTTGAGGACAGCAAACATTTCATTAGCCCATTTTTTTTGTATGAATCCCGGAGGATGCAAAAAAACAACAAAACAAAGGCCTCAGCTTTGAGGTTCTCTGGGCTGGCCTTCTGACCCTACATACAGGCCGTGAAGGCTGCATTTATCCATCTATCCACCCACCTGTTCACTGACCTACCCATTCCTTCATCCATCCTTCACTTAATAGTCTTCTGTTAAGAGTTGACCTTGGGGGTGCCTGGGTGGTTCAGTGGGTTAAAGCCTCTGCCTTTGGCTCAAGTCATGATCCCGGGGTCCTGGGCTCAAGTCATGATCCCCGGGGTCCTGGGATCAAGCCCCGCATCGGGCTCTCTGCTCAGTAAGGAGCCTGCTTCCTCCTCTCTCTCTGCCTGCCTCTCTGCCTACTTGTGATGTCTGTCTGTCAAATAAATAAAATCTTAAAAAAAAAAAAAGAGTTGACTCTGTCCCAGGTACTGTGTTAGAATCTGGGGTCATAAATTAATAAGACAGGAGCCTAGCTCACAATTCTAGAAGGGAGAACAGACACTTGAATTTTATTAGAGCCTTGGAAACACCAAAGTATTTGACCCAAGTATTTCACAGTTCTCAAATCCCAAATATATACACAGTATATTATATCCTTCATAAAAATGCAATTATTTCACCAGAGTGCTTGAATGAAGTTTGCCAATCCCACTTTTCTATTTCTGTACATAAATTATTCCCCTATTCTGTATTAGGTATTATAATACACCAGTATTTTGCCTCTACTGTAGAACCAAGCAACTGCCAAATTTTTAAAAATAATCATTTCCTTAGATGGTCTCAATTTCACTACCACCAGCAACAGCACTTATCAATCTTTTCCATTTTTTTCACTAGGCACAAAGGTTTTAGCCCTTTGTAATTTCTTCATAGGCATGATGAATGAAGACCGACAACGCTGTGTTGTGATGAGGATACAGAGTGTTCCAGGCAGAACCACTCCCTAATTTACTCCTTTCAGCACACCAGCATCAAAGCAGACATATTCAGACCCATGTCTCGGCAAAACTACAGACTGCTGTCACAGGCCTTGAGACCACTCCCTAAGGGCTGAAAGCCAGTGGTCACAGTGTGAACGTTGACTCTGCAGTACAGTTGTGTGAGTGCTAATTCCCAACCAGCCCTCATTCTACATGGCCTTTACTACCCATCTCCTACCCTGGCCTTTCTTCCTTGTGAACCTGCTATATGGGTACCCCAGGGAAATTTCTCTGGTCACATCTCAATCCAACTCTCTTCTCTGGCCAGCCTGCTCTAAGTGTACCTATTTGTTGCTCTAATTCAATGTTTCCATGTGTGTTCCAGGTGTGTGCTAATCTTCCCCAACAGCCAGAAAGGTTCCGAAGGATCAGACCCACCCCTATCCTCCCTGTTCACTGTCCAGAACCACAGGAGAGATGGACTCTCAGGAAGTCATGGAGGGACAAAAATATTTTTCAATGTCCCTTGAAATCATTCCCTCTAAGGACAAGACCCTTGGCATCTGTCTTTAAAAATTCCACTATGTGGGCCTCTTATAGTTCACATCCTGACACTGCTATTGCCAGGGGAAACCCAACACCAGCTGAATCCTTATCTGATCCTCACCCAGTTGCTAAGTCAACCCCATTTCCCACAGAGGGCCAGTGTTGCCATTAGCCTTTGCTCAGGCCTCTAGGCAGGCATCTCTGATGGGTTCAGCACACAGGAGGCAGGAAATCAACCTCACATCTTCCCCAGAGGCAATAAAATCATGTTGTAAAAGGATATTTAATATTTTCCGTCCAGGAAAATGGAGTGGACATACTTTCCCCTTCTTCTGACACCACTTTAGCAGAAGAAATAGCATGAACACTATTCTTCTACTTACTGCAACAAGAACCCAGATATTACATATAAAACAAACATAAGAAGATTCTGAAAGGTGGAGAGAAAAAGTCACACTGGCTAGGTATCTTGAGAGCCAAGAAATGACTTGGTAGTGAGTTTCTTGGGTTTCTTATTTGTTTCATATATCCCAGACTTGGAGCAGAAGAAAGCAATAGCCTGGAAGGGTACAGATTTTCCAGAAATCCTACAGAAGTCTAAGCTTTTCATCCAAATATCCAGGGATGGGAAATCCTAGAAAGGAAAAGGTATAGAGAGTAACTACTCTAGCCAAGCATTACAAAAAGCACTGAGGTCCCATCCCCACCTACTCAAGCAAAAGTTGAGCAGGAGGGCTAGACTCACCAGGCTATAATGAGGCACCTGGGGTGATGCCAGGGAAGGCTAAGGCAGAAGCTGGGACTTTCATCCCCACCAGACAATTGTACCAGATCCATCCAGCACCAGTGGACACCATGGGGAGCTCTGACTTCCACCCCCACCTGGCAGTAATAGGGTGGCACCCAGTTCTTTGCCCTGCTGGAGCAATGTCAGAAGAAGACAGCTAAAACAGAAGACATAAATAAGATCCAGGGTCTTATAACATAATACCCAAAATGTCCAGGTTTTGATCAAAAATCACTTATCATATCAAGAACAAGGAATATCTCAAACTGAATGGAAAAAGACAATAGATACTAACACTAAGGTGACAAAGATGTTAGAATTATCTGATGAATATTTTAAAAAGATTTTATTTATTTATTTATTTATTTATTTCTGAGAGAGAATGAGAGAGAGCACAAGCAGCGGGGGGGAAGAGGCAGGGAGAGAGAGAAGCAGACTCCCCACTAAGCAGGGAGCCTGACATGGGGCTCGATCCCAGGACTCTGAGATCATGACCTGAGCCAAAGGCAGATGCTAAACTGACAACCACAGAGAGTTCCATGATGAATATTTTGAAGCAGTCATCATAAAAATGCTTTGGTAGCAATTAAGAGCATGTAAAGCAGATGGAAAAATAGAAATCTCAAAAAAGAAATAAAATATCAAAAACCAAGTGGAAGTTTTAGAATTGATAAATACAATAACCAAAATTTTAAAAAAACTCAGAGGATGAGGTTAACAGCAGAATAAAGGGGCCAGATAAAAGACTCTGAACTTGGGGCACCTGGGTGGCTCAGTGGGGTTGAGCCTCTGCCTTCGGCTCAAGTCATGATCTCTGGGTCCTGGGATTGAGCCCCACATTGGGCTCTCTGCTCAGCTGGGATCCTGCTTCCCCCTCTCTCTCTGCCTGCTCCTCTGCCTACTTGTGATCTCTCTCTCTCTCCCTCTCTCTCTGTCAAAGAAAGAAATAAAATCTTAAAAAAAAAAAAAAGATTCTGAACTATAAGATAGAACAACAAAAATTACCCGGCCTGAACAACAGAGAGAAAAATAGACAAGAAAAAGAAAGAAAGAAAGAAGAAAGAGAGGGATGGAGAGAGAAAGAGAGGGATGGAAGGAGGAAAGAAGAAGAAGAAGAAGAAGAAGAAGAAGAAGAAGAAGAAGAAGAAGAAGAAGAGGAAGAAGAAGAAGAAGAAGAAGGGGGAGGAGGAGGGAGGGAGGAGGAGGGAGGGAGGAGAGGAAGGGAAGGAGGGAGGAAGTAAAGGAAGGTAGAAGAGAAAGGAAGGAAGGAAGAGAGAGAGAGAGAAGGAGAAAAGAAAAGAAAAAAAGGGAAAGACAAGACCAGACCAGACCTGAGCATCAGGGACCTGTGGGACTATAACAAAAGAGCTTATATTCATGTTATTAAAGTTTTTTGAGAGAAGAAAGAGGACTGACTGAAAAAGTACTCAAAGAAATAAGAACTGAAAATTCCCCAAAGGACATAAATCTAAAGATTCAAGAAGCCGGCAAATGTAAAGAGAATAAATGCCAAAAAATCCACACCAAGATAGAGCCTAGTCAGAATTCTGAAAACTAAGAATGAATTAAAATTGTGAAAACAGCAAAAGAGAAACAACACCCTACCTATAAAGGAAAGTATTTCAAAGGGAAGCCAAAGTCTCATAAAAAACCACAGAAGTTAGAAGGGACTGGCACAGTATTTCTCAAGTGATTGAAAGCAAAAAACTGTCAACATAGTTTCCTATACCCAGCGAAAATATCCTTCAGGAATGAAGGGGAAACCCTAACACTCTTAGATGAATGAAAACTAGAAGGATTTGTTGCCAGCAGACCTACCCTAAAAGAATGGCAAGAAGAAGTTCTCTAAACAGAAAGGATATGATAAAAGAAGTAATCTTGAAACATTGGGAAGAAGGAAAGAACATGGTAATAAAACAATATGGGTATATTCAATGGACTTTCCCTTTCCTCCTGAATTTTCTAAATGATATTTAATTGTTCAAACAAAAATTATAACACTGGGGTGGTTCTAAATGTATTTAGGGGAAATATTTAAGAAATTATATCATGAAGGAGGGGGGTAAAGGGATGTAGAGCGTTAGGGTTTCTTCACTCACACTAGTCAAATGGTGACAGCAGTAAACTGTTGTGAACTCTATATGTGTCATACCCCCTGCAACCACTAAAAATAGTATACAAAGACACTATAAATATATCAAAATAGGCTCTTAAAAATGTTCAGGCAACTACAGGAAGGCAGGAAAACAAAAAGAAACAAGAAATAGAGAACAAATAGAAACAAAAAAATAAAATGACAGACTTAAGCCTTAACATATTAATAATTGCATTAAATATAGTCTAAATCCATCTGTTAAAAGACAGAGATCGTCAGGGCTCATTAAAAAATATTAGCCAACTATATACTATCTACCAAAAAAAGAAGAGAAACTCACCTCAAATGTAATAATATATGCAAGGTAAGGGTAAAAGTTTAGAAAAAGATATTATCATGCAAATATTAATCAAAAGAAAATGGGAGTGGCTATATTAACATCAGATAAAGTAGCTTTCAGAGAAAGGGAAAAAATGTGAAACAGAGAGAGACATTATATTGTATAATGTAAAAGGGTCAATCCACTAAGAAGACATAACAATGCTAATGTGTATATGCCAAATGGAAGAGCTGCAAAATATGTGAAGCAAAAGATGAGAGAATCAAAAGAAGAAATAGATAAATCCACAATTAAAGTTAGAGACTTCACTATTCCTCCCTCAAAAATTGATAAAATCACTAGAAAGAAAGTTATTAAGGATATAAAAGATCTCACTGACATTCTCATGCAACAGGATCTAACTGGCATTTATGAAAGACCCAACAAAAACAGAATATTCTTTTCATGTTAATGTGCTCAGAGAAGTACCAGGTACATACTAAGTGTTAGATAAATGTTGCAAGATCAACAGACACTTTTTACAGATAACTTTTTACAGAAACCAAGGCACAGAGAGGTTAAGTTACCTAGATAAGACCACACAGCTGCAAACTGCGAATGGAAGTCAGGCAGCCCACTGTAGAGCCCATGCTCTTAACCACTACTGCCTGAAATATTTTTTTAAAACTCAACCCTGCAGTTCTTATTCAAAAGGTTTGGGGGGGATGCCTGAATTTATAGAGTTTCTTAAATTTCCTCACAATTTTCTCTTCGGAGACTGAACCCACTCTTAGGGGCTCTGCCTTTTAAGGGCACAGTCTGGAGCATGGTATGATTTCAACTCGCATTCCATTGTCCCTAATTTTGTTTCATAGCCACAGATATTTGTAAAGGAGACTTGAAAATGTTGCCCAGAGGTGGGTGGTAGTGTGCTCATCTGTTAATTTCTATTTCTATAAAAGAAGAGAAAGGATATTGGGGGACAACTGGCAGGCTCAGGCACAGTCTGTCTGCTAGATAAACACTCTTGCCCCTGCATCACTCTACTAGTAAACACGTTGGGATGGAGTCCAAATTGCTTGAGGTAACAAAGTGGCAGGACGACCAACCATCCCAGTTTCCTGGGACCGAATGGGTTCTCAAACATGGGATGCTCAGTCTTAAAAGTAGGAATGTCCTGGGAGAACAGGACAAATTAGTCACTCTGCCCAGAAAGGTCTTCACCCACCTATGCTGCCACACCTCTCTCTCAGCGTCACCAGACTACACTTCTGGGAAAGAGCCTGAAGAGCCAAGCTCTTGTCAAGCTCTTTTTCAGTCCTTCAACAAATATTTATTGATTACCTACTGTGTGCCAAGCACTGGTCCCATCACCAGGAGATAGAACTTCTATCCCTCCTCCGCCGGCTGACTCCTCCTCAACATTTAGGTTTTAAGGTTCAGCTTGAGGGCTCCTCATCAAGGAAGTTTTCCCCCATCCTGCTAGTCTGACCCCTTGCTCCTGATAGGCACTTCCCCTAGACAACACTTATATCCCGTACTCTGCACATTCTCTCGTCTTTCTTCCCAGTAGACATAGGACTTGGTCATCTTTTTGTATTAGTGTCAAGGACAGAATCTAGCACATAGTAAGTGCTCAATAAATGCTTGTCAAATGAATGAATGCCTCTCTAGAAACCCAGGGCTTGCTCAGATGAGAATTTATCCCCATTGTCTCCCTGGCTGGCCATGTTCCCTCTTTTCAGCACTTCCCAACAGGGCTCATGACAAGGAAGGGATGAGACCATCCTCCCAATCTCACACAGCTGGACTCCATGGGGTGTTATGTTGGGAATTACTTTCTGAGGGAAGCAGGAGACAAAGTATCGGAGTTGCCCTTGTGAGCTGAGCCCCCAGGCTGCTGCTTCCCACTTCACATCCGCTGGCTATTAATTGATAATAATTCTTATAATGAGAATGATAACAAGACTATTATCCTTTAATTAGGCAGTGATGACACCAGCTTAGCTGCCAAGCAAGTCTGGAGGACCTGCAGTTAATTGTTTTAAAAACAGATGCTACTTCAATAAGGAGGGGAAAGAGGGGTCTTTTTTTCCCACCTTCCAAAATGAAGTAGAAATAAAACGCCCTTCCGTCTGCACAGGTAAGTGGGTGTGGGGAGGAGAGTGAGCATAGATATGTGTATGGGTGTGTTTCAAGGCGATGGTTGGGAAAGCGCAACATTCAGAGCCCATCTGAGTAAGGCATATTTTTGAAAGTTCCCAAATGAATGAGTTTCTGATGAAGTTTATTGGAAAGTATGGTGGGGTCGGTGGGGGGAGGGGACGGCAAGAAGTAGGAAGGTAGAAGGAGGCAGATCTTCAAAGGGAAAAATAGGTTATGAGATCTTCTCCTTAGATAGTAGGGCCCAGAACTTGCACATCCTCTAGCCTAGCAGTTAGCACTGGGTATGTATTTTAAACTGGACTCTACCTGGAGTATAGTCCTAAGACATATTTGCTTCTGTCATATTTTTATCCCCATCCCTGGGAAAGAGGAAACCCATGAACTCAGCTGCTGTCACACTTATCTCCAGGTGTTGATGTACACAGGCTTTCTCAGGGAAAGGGGTCGGTCTGGGCTGGCATGCTTACACCCTCCAGGTCCCCAAAGACCTTCTTCTCGACTTCTCCCTTTGGTAAGTACCCAGCGTCTGTGAATCTGTAGGAGGCAGAGTGTCCTGATGTCCCAGAATGGGTCGGATGGGGCTTCAGAAAATCATCAAATCAAAGCAAGTTCTTGATAACCCTAGGTTGCAGATTATCAGTATAACGAATGACACCCATTAAGGTGGATAACTGAGAATTGATAGCGATAGTAGAAAATAGGGTATGTGTATGCCTGTACTTTAGGACTGAGATGGAAGAAGAGATTTTGCTTCTGTAACATAGAAAAGGACAGCGTGGACTAGGAGCACTATGGGGATGCCAGGTAAGATAGGCAAGAAGGTGAGTGATTGCCCCATAGACCCACTGAGACTACATGTGAGGGGTTTCCTATGAGGTCCCCACCTTTGGATGTATGAAAAAAAGAAAGAATTTGTTTTGACCCAGAAGGCTGCCTTCAAATTGCAACAAAAAAAAAAGAAGAAAAAATTAAAAGGTGGTATACAGTCAGAACAGATATGAACATGGTGAAATAGGTTAATGGACACCATGAGATCAAGGCCAGATATCATTTTGCCTCTGGGGGGGCGGGGGAATTCTACAGGTTTCTGTGTCCTCAGCTGGAGTCCTGGTTAATCACTGAACTGGACTCCTCATTTTCCACACCAAAACCAGTGTCTCCAGAATTCCCAACTTGAGATCGGGACCCTCCAGGGCTCCCACTGTGCCCTGCAGACCTCAAAGCCCTGGGCATAGCCCCAGGTGCTACACCAGATCCTCTGAAGGTGTTGCCTCCTTTTTCAGAGACTCTGCCCCCCTGAGCTGATGCCAGATGCAACCACATCAGAACCAGAGCCTGTGCTTGACACCACAGCTGTGGGGAGACAGAGAGGAAGGTTTCAGGATAGCTCTGGGCGTCCCTATATAATTTCTACATCCTGGAACACCCATCTCACACACAACATTGAGGGGCTTCTCCTGAAGTGCTCCATAAAGGAACAATGTCCACCAATGCTAGTGCTCCTGCCCCACCCATCCTTCTGGGCCAACTCTCCACACGAGACTCAGGGGGTCCTAATGGCAGGATCTCTGTTTCCTTTACCTAGAGATGAGCATGAGATCCTAGAAGCAAAGGAAAACTTGACCTCGTCTACTCGAATCCCCTTCTCATCTTGTGGTCTGTGGGATAAGACGCACAGCCAGTGCCCTCAAGAGTGCGGTCATGGCTGTAGGTCTCCAGCCTCCTAGCTGAGATCTCCTCCTCCTTATCTCAGGAAAGGTCAGGGGTGACTCCTGACTCACCAACAAAGGAGAACCCCTCTTTATTCACAGTAGCTCACATTGTCAGTGACTTCTCCAGACAGCCGGTTGGCATGAAAACAATCAGAATAATCAGTAAATCCTCTGACAGGGGATTAGAGGTGGACAATTTCCAAAAGGAAGGATACCCTAGCTGTGGTCCATAAAAAGTGTAATTTAGTCTCACTCTGGCAAATCCCCGGGCTCCAGAACTGTATCAGTTCCCAGCTAGAGTAACAAAGGCAGCTGTCCTCAGTCTCCCCTGCCCACAATCCTGACTCTCAGTGGGTACATTGCCATTGTTCCTTGACTCCCACAACTGATCCTCTCTTCCCAGCCCCCTCCATCCAAGAGTCCTTCTCTATGCTTTCCCCAGCTAGGGCTCAGGCCAGCCATACCTGGACTGAACCAAGGTAAGGAAAACTCTTTTTCCTCTGTCTTTCTCAATGGCAGGGAATTCTCCCCACTTTGCCCTTGGTCCAGAGGTTCAGAGGGAAAATTTGGAGGAGTTAGGTAATCCAGTATATAGGACCAGGACCTGCACTACTCAAGTGCACTCTGGACAAAGGTCCTGAGCAGACACCCACTTCCGACCACTGACAAAGCTCAGGTTATGTTTCAGGAATAAGTGAGTTAATTGATGTCCATGATACAGAAGGGAAGGTTGACACAGGGTCACCACTGATGGACACACACGTTCTATGCCCCCTGGGTCACCTACCTATTCTCCTCACCCTCCAGCAACTTGGGGTTGGTGGTGATCTCCATACCCAAGACCAGTTTGGCTCCTAGCAGCTCCCAGTAGTGAGACAGCAGCAGGACCATGTCCTCCTTAGCCTGTGCAGGGCAGCCTCCACCTCAGGCATCTTATCCTTGTCATCTTTGAAGCTCACCTCATCCTTCTGCTCTGCCTCCAGGATGGTGCTTGTCAGGGGGGCAGTGCTCTTCCAAAAACCATCAGCAAGTAAGTGGGGCACAGAAGACCATATACCAAACCCCTTGCTGTGCTTCTCTTTTGCCCACCTTCATAATTTATTATAGAAGATGTGCAAATATAGAAAAATAAAAGAATAAAATAATCTTTCTTAACTCTACCCCTCAAAAGCTTCCACTGCCAAGTTGGTGCCCCACCTGTTTCTTAAGATTGGTGATTTCTGCTTGAAGTCTCTGGAAGGCTGGGTTCAGCTCACTGACCTCTATCTTAATCACTTTGAGGTCATTGCTCTTTCTTCTGGCAGTGGCCTGGAGCTCCTGGCACAAGAACCAGGAAAATGCAGGAATGAAAGGTAACACAGGGACAGCCAAACCCAGAGTAACCCACCCCAGACCTCTAAGCTTCACTCAGCCAGACTCATGTACCCTGCTCAGTCTAGTCATTGTGGCTGAAACCAATCCATAGAGGATACACATTCCTAGCTACTGGGAAAGCAGGGTCTGGTTAAGGAAAGAAAACCTTCCTACCCAGCCCAGTTAGGCAACTACCAAAGATCACAGAACCAAATCTTGGGCAGGAATACACCTCAGGTCTGTCCTTCCCAGCCAGACCCTGACAGGAGTGCTAGCCAACAGGCTACCCACAGTAGGAAGAGGGCAGCAACTATTTCATGTGTGGACCTGGAATTATTATTCCTGTTAAGGAACTTCCTTCAACCATATTCCACTCAGGTGGGAAGATCAGGCTCCCTGAAGATATCCTCCCATGGGTATGTGGGAGGGAAGGCAGTTGGAGCAGCTCCTGGTAGAAGGAAGCCAGCCTGGGTGAGACACTGGCTACCATGATGCATGGGTTGAAGAGTTGGCTGTGCAGGTTTAAAAGCCACCATCGTATCTCTAGATGCATCTGGGTCTGCAGAGTTGGGTTAGCTCCCCCAACAAAATAATGGCAAGACCCACTTCTAGAGGTGGCTGAGCCAAAGACTTTCACAGTATCCTTCCCCATGAATCTTTAGGACAAGATATATGAGGCCAGATGACCCTACCAACCACAAGCCAAAGGAGCCTGTCAATCTCTACTGGCAGGAGTGGGGACCCCATATGCCCTCTGGGCATAACCCAGAGGTGGGCACCTTGGTCTGACACAGGGCCTTGGCCTCAGCTTTACTCTTTGGATAGTCTCCTCATACTGGGCCTTGACCTCAAAAAGGATGCTGTTCAGATGCCAGTTGTTGTCTATGGACAGCTCCATGTTGGTGCCATTGACTGACTGCTGCACCTGGGCCAGCTCCTATGCAGCAGAACAGGGATCAGTCCTCTAGAAATGCTTGGCATCCACCTTTAGGGGGTTCCCAGAGCCATCTCACCAGCAGCCATGCAGAAACTCGGGGGCAGCCCAGGGAAACTTCTTTTCCTTTCTCAGTTTTCCAGCCATCCCAGGAGCTCCCAGGGAGCTTAGACCCCAAACTTACAGCAGCATAGAAGACCTGGAGGAACTCAGTTTCCTGCTGCAGGGTCTCCACTTTGGCATTGAGATCCACCTTGACCAAGTAGGCACTGTCCACATCCTGAAAGAAAGGAGGCAATGGTCCCAGTGGTCTCAAGATTCCAGTGGGAGAGTGACATCGATAGGACAGGCACTGTGGGAGACTAAGAGAGTAGGGACAATGCCAATGGATTTGTTATCTTTAAGAAGTTGAAAACAGGACCTCTGAGACAGAAATCAGGGTAGCCTTTATTCTTACCACTTCTCGCAGCCTTGCCCACAGCGCAGTTCTGACTTGGCAGTTAGCTGGGGCTAGGGATGTTCACAGCAGAAGAAACTGAGCCCAGTGCAGAGCAGGCTGGAGAGAGTACCAGAACTGAGCCCTAGGGGACAAAGGCAGCTGCCTCTCCCCTTCTTCAGCACCACAAAGTCATTCTCAGCCTTTGTGCTGCTGTTGACCTTTGCTTTGTATCTGGGGGCAGTTTGTGGATAAGAAGACTGTTACATCTCGAGGCATTCCCTTTTCTCTGCTGCCCTACACTCTGAATGTATGTCCACAAACAGATTCACGAGAAGAAAACAAACAGAAATAGACCCCACAAGTTCCTGGGAAGAGAGGCCAAATCTCCCACACCAGACTTGGGAGTCTGTATTTTGACCCAACACCAAATGTCCCACCTTCTCCCGCCACTCACTTCTTGTATGATTCCTCCATGGCATCCCGGGTGATCTTCAGGTCTGCTACCTGCCTCATCTTCTCTTCTGTGAACTTGTCCACCTGCCTCCTGAGATTGCCAACATAGCCCTCAAAGTTGGGCTCCAGGCTAGGGTTGCAGGTTCTGACACCCAGCTGCAGCAGCTCCCACCTGGTTTCCAGCACTTGGTTCTGCTGCTCCAGGAACTGCACCTGGAAGCAGTAAGTCCAAGGGCTCAGCCCCAGAGGACAGCCAGAAATGGGCTTGAACCTGGTGAGAGTGACAAGTGACTCTAGTTTAGTGTTAATTCCCGACATGCTACGGATAGAGGTTAGTTAGCCCTATTATTTGAAGAGGTTTTAGGCGTGTTTACACAGAAGTCCAGGTTTCAAATGTAGGATATGGTCTGGACCTTTGAATGCTTACCAAGTTCCCTCCTTGATTCTTTTTTTTTCTTTTGATTTTATGACTTTTTAAAAAATTTCTTTTCAGCATAACAGAATTCATTATTTATGCACCACACCCAGTGCTCCATGCAATACGTGCCATCCATAATACCCACCACCTGGCTCCCCCAACCTCCCAGCCCCCGACCCTTCAAAACCCTCAGGTTGTTTTTCAGAGTCCATAGTCTCTCATGGTTCATATCCCCTTCCAATTTCCCTCAACTCCCTTCTCCTCTCCATCTCTCCATGTCCTCCCTGTTATTTGTTATGCTCCACAAATAAGTGAAACCATATGATAATTGACTCTCTCTGCTTGACTTATTTCACTCAGCATAATCTCTTCCAGTCCCATCCATGTTGATACAAAAGTTGGGTATTCATCCTTTCTGATGGAGGCATAATACTCCATAGTGTATATGGACCACATCTTCCTTATCCATTCGTCCACTGAAGGGCATCTAGGTTCTTTCCACAGTTTGGCGACCGTGGCCATTGCTGCTATAAACATTGAAGTACAGATGGCCCTCCTTTTCACTACATCTGTATCTTTGGGGTAAATACCCAGTAGTGCAATTGCAGGGTCATAGGGAAGCTCTATTTTTAATTTCTTAAGGAATCTCCACACTGTTTTCCAAAGTGGCTGCACCAACTTGCATTCCCACCAATAGTGTAAGAGGGTTCCCCTTTCTCCACATCCTCTCCAACACACGTAGTTTCCTGTCTTGCTAATTTTGGCCATTCTAACTGGTGTAAGGTGGTATCTCAATGTGGTTTTAATTTGAATCTCCCTGATGGCTAGTGATGATGAACATTTTTTTCATGTGTCTGATAACCATTTGTATGTTTTCATTGGAGAAGTGTCTGTTCATATCTTCTGCCCATTTTTTGACATGATTATCTGCTTTGTGTGTGTTGAGTTTGAGAAGTTTTTTATAGATCCTTGATATCAACCTTTTGTCTTATTTGCACCAAAGTTTGAGAATCATTTGCTTGCATCATTTGGAAAGAGGTCAGGAAGAGACTTACCAATGAGCCAACAGAATAACTCACTCTTAGGAATATTCTTTTCTCAAATAGGCAGTTACTTGATGTGGACAAAATATTCCCTTTTCCTACCCTTCTCTCTGTTTTCAAGACATTGCAAGTGATAGCCACAATAAGTAGCAAGAGAGAAGAATTAACTGATAATCAATACCTTGAATGTGTTGAGCACCTTCTTGGTAAAGCTCATGAGACACTGTCCTCCTACAGCAAATCTCCTCTGCTACTCATCCCTCAATTCCTGTTCCCGTCTTTAAGCCCATCAGCCCTTGTCAGGCCATGAAGGAAAAGCATAGTTTAGTTTAACTTTTTCCCAAGCTGGAGCTTTAATCAGGCAGGAGCCCCATATAATTTCCCACATTTTTTTCAGCCTTATAGAGGTATAATTGAGATATAATAAATGGTAATATATTGAAAGTGTACAACATAATGATCTGATTTATGTATACATTGTGAAAGGGCTCCCACAGTTGAGTTAATGAACATATCCATCACCTCACTTAGTTATCTTGTGTGTGTGTGAGAGAGAGAGAGACAGAGACAGACAGAGAGACAGAAACTTAAGTTCTACTCTCTTAGCACATTTCAATTACACAATACAGTGTTATCAACTACAGTCATCATGAAAGAATGTAGCTACTTTTTTAAAAAATATTTTATTTATTTATTTGAGAGAGAGAGAGAGAGCACGAGTTGGGGGGAGGGGCAAAGGGCAAGGGAGAAACAGGCTCCCTGGTGAGCCCAGAGACTGATGTAGGGCTTCATCCAGGACTCAGGGATCATGACCAGAGCCGAAGGCAGATGCCTAACTGCCTGAGCCACCCAGGTGCCCCAAGAACATAGCTCCTCAGTACACCATCTGCAGTGGTAAGATGGCCCTAAATCCAGAGCTCTGGGCACATTTACCAATTGTATTTTATTTCTTAGTGGCTTCTCCTTAATTTTTTCCCCAGATCCAAGTCTATGCAATAGACATAGTGCTAATACATAGTTGCTCCTCCCTAAGGAAGAGCACCCTGAGAAGGGTGGGGCTGGGCAGAATTTCAGCATTCCACCCAGACAATCCTGAGTGTCCCATTGGAACAAACTCAAGATGCAACCATCCTGCCAGCCTCATCTTCCCCAGAGTTATTCACAGTAAACTTCAATCCAAGGTTGCTCCAAGAGCACACGATTTGGTGTAGTTAGTATAAGAAGTCTGGCCTCCTTTCGGTGCTAAGACTGGATGAGATCTGATGGTCAGGACTCCTCCAGGCTATGAATATAGTTCACCACTCTCAGCCTGGCCAGCAGAATTTGAAAATCACTTGGTCAAATCATTTGTGTTGGCCCCGTGCTCCTTTTTTCAAAATCCCATTAACTGTACCACATCCAGTTTTTGTGGTCTCCACTCACTGTCTTTGAGAGTGGAAACGCCAGCCTGATGGAAAGAAACTCCAAGACCTAGAATCATGCGGCAACTTATGGGGAAGAAACCATTTGCCAAAGTCAATGTGTCCACTTACAAGATATGTTTTGACTTCTTTGAAACTGAACCTGTCAGGCTGTTCAGATTTACTATACATGCAGAATAGATTGCTTTATTTTAGGGTGAGACCATAAGGCCATAGTTCGATGCAGTGGTGTCGCACAGGTAGCTGAGGGTTAGATCCAATCTTCTAGAGAGGCTTGGAGAATGAAAAATAAAGTGGGCACCTTCCACCAGGGCCAATTTTAAGAGACAGGGACTGGGCTAGTTGACCTCAGAAAATCTAGACCTGTACTGTCTAATATGGTAACCACTATCCCATTTCCATCCTGGAAGAAAGACCTGGAAGAAGGCTCACCTTGTCAGTGAAGAAAGTGAAATTCTCATTGAGTTCCTTGATCTGCTGTCACTCCAGCTGCTTCACCTCCTGGACCTTGAGGTTGATCTTCATATTCAGTGGCCCAGCAACCTATGATTCATTTCAACTTCTTGGGTGCCCCCAAGGCAGACTGCCGGACATACAAACTCCAGTCCCCCAAAACCACCAAGAACAAAGCTCACCCTACTGAGGCTACCCACCCCAAAACACCCACCTTCATACCTCCCCAGAATGCTGCATTGGCCCAGACCTCCAGCTATACTGATGGAGAAGCTCCTACTCCCACCAAAACTAATAAGACTCTGGCTACTGTAACCTCCCAGCCTGGTGTGGACTTGGAAATAGCCACCACTCTTGCAGACCAACAGTGAGTTTACTGCCCCTCTCCAGCCCTCTCCAGGCAGGATGGCCAAGCCACTGCCAAAGCTCCTGCTCTGATACCTCAAGGAGTAGATCTGCCTACCCATGGTGATGCAAGGGGCATGAGTGACACTGAAGAGGTAGGAAGAGTCTGTCTCAATGTTTCTCTACTAGGATTCAGAGGGATCCCCTCATATATCTACTGGAGTTGTCACCTGGTCAAGGATAAGTTCTTGGATTTGGTGCCCTTGAAGCTGAAAGTGATAAGAAAAAGATAAAAAGCACCATCTATGTGGGAATAGTATGTCAAATAATCATCACTTAGTTAGCAGGGTTTTCTTCTTATTATTTATCTATCAACTATCTGCTGACTTAGGCAACAAAAGGTGTGTGTGATTATAATCCCGAAGCTCTCAGATAGTTTTCTGAAACCACTGGTATTCCAACAATTTTAGTTTCTACCAGAGTGGTACTGAAACTCAAAGTACCTCTTAAAGGCTTAAGATAGTGACACTGATAAATTAGACACTGATCTGGAAAGAATGGTGATTCAGAGAGACCCATTCAATGGAGTTTTTTATATTGGTGGGAGTTGCTTCTGCTTCTCTACTACCCACCTCCCACCCTCCAAATATGTGTGTGGGTATGTGTGTGTGTTCCCAAAATATATGTCCAAAAAAGAATAGAAAATACTAAAATAAACCATACCCATAAATGGAATATTATATAGGTAATTTAAATGATGGTTACAAGTTTTATGCAAAGGAATTTTTTTTCTGTTTTGTTGTTAACTGATAAAAGGAGAAGTCAAAACTGAATAATCAGTATGACCACGAAGTCCAAGGCACAGAAAAAGAAGACCTAGAATAAGATTGGAGAGTGAGTCTGAGTGTAGCTATATATTTTTTAAAACTGAGTAAAGCTAAAAACCTTAGAAAAATATGCTCAAAATATTATACATCTGTATCAAAGTGTCAGCAATAGTTATTTCATATAATGGTTGATTTAAAATTTTTTTACCTTTCTGTATTTCCAAACTTGAAATAATGAGCAGGTGTTGTTGTTGTTGTTGTTGTTAAAGATTTTATTTATTTATTTGACAGAGATCACAAGTAGGCAGAGAGAGAGGAAGGGAAGCAGGCTCCCCGCCAAGCAGAGACCGATGTGGGGCTTGATCCTAGGACCCTGGGACCATGACCTGAGCCGAAGGCAGAGGCTTTAACTCACTGAACCACCCAGGTGCCCCAGGTGTAGTTTTTATAATACAGGCAATCAAATCCTACAATTCTCCAAACCTCTCCAGGGAAATGAAACCACCCTTTCTTTAGAAAATGCTCAGGGAGACCAAGGACACTGGTCCCTTCTTTTAGTCACCCCATAATTGTGAGGGCAGCTGCCCAAGGGAATATTCTGGACTCGGGCTCCTCTCACCACCTGTCATCCAGGCCAGAAAAATGCAGGTTACCACACTGACCCATGGCCCCAGCTCAGATGCTTCATGCTTCTCTGCACCCTGACCCCACAGGCCTGCCAGAAGTCACCTGGTATGCCTGAGCATTCACACGTGCACTGGCAGGGCTCCGCGATCTCTCCTAGTTGGGCTCCTTCTTCAGACCCAGGCTGAGAAGCTGAGCTGTTTCCCTCATTCTATAATCTTGTACCTACCTGCCTGCTCCTCCAGGCTTAATTAGCAGGCCCCACCCATTATACAAACACCCCTAATCCAATCCAGGCAAAGAAGGAAAACAGAAGGGGGCATAGTGGAAATGATGGGGGATATAAGATGTACACTCTTCATTCTTTGTTACGGCTCCATTACTTCCCAGTTTCTTGACTGTGGGCTCTTCAGCCTCAGTTTTGTCATCTGTCAAATGGGGACATCTGTCCTTGCTACTTAAGTGTTATATAAACCACTCAAAAGAATGGAAGTAACTACTAATTTTCACCACTGGCATTTTATTAAGTCCATGTCTTTCTCCAGCAGCAATAATAGCACCTGCAGCCCTAACGTTTACTGTCCCATCACTGTGTTCCAGAGTGTGTGCCACGCTTCACAAAGATAATCTCATTTAATCCTCATGGCTGCACTGTGAGGTAGGTATCACCTTATCTTCAGTTTCTAGAAGTAGAGACTAAGGTTCAAAATATTAAAGGCTTTGCCAAATACTTCAACTAGTGGAGAGGTAGAGGCCAGCTTTGACCAAGGCAGACTGATTCCAGAACTCAATACATAGATGTCTAATTGAATCAGATATTGAATGCATAAAACCTGTGGCGGCATGGATTGGGAGTCCTGCTTGGAGGTGGTGTACTTTGGCTACTAGACCAGCCTGGGCCCACTGGGAGAGAGGGGGTCTGAGGTGGTGGGACTGGGCTTCCCGGATAGAGGCAAAATGTAACAGTCCTTTCTGTTTTGTCCTCTTCAAGGAAAGGCTGGGATTCTAGTGAAAGTCATCACTATTTTGAAAATCATTTTCTTGAGCACCCCAGGCTCATTCAACCCTGGACCAATCTCTGTGGAAGTTCATGAGCTGGAGAAAGCATTCTCCCAGCCCTCAGGAAGTTTCCAGTCAAAACAGGCATAGAAAGAGCCAGCTGCAGTGGGTCCCAAAACTCTTTTTGCTCCTGCCTCTCCCTATGCACCTTGGAACACCCTTCTCTGGACCTCCCTGACTGAAATCCCATTCCCCCTCCAGCCCTCACCAACTCGACAGCACACACAGGGCTCTTTCCTCCTGAGGTGAAGAGATAGGTAGAGATAATCTCATTCTGTCTCCTTGGGAAGAGGAATGACTAGTCTGATGTTGCACAGCAATTACCTCCAAGGTGAAGGTCAGCATTTAAATCTCCCAACTCCTGATAAAAGGTCTTCCCCTCATCACAGCAAAGAGCTTGAGTGTCCCACTCAAGCAGACTTTCTGGAGGTGGGAAGCTGTCCAAGGACTCTCATCTGAGTTGAGAGGAAAGAAAGAGTGTGGTAAAGGGGTCAAGAGGAAAGAAGCTCATCTGAATTCATACAAGGACTCACGGGTAGAGAAAGGAGGGAACCACAGTACAGGGCTTCCCAAGTAATCTGCCACATCATCAGAATGTAAATATTTAGCCCAGTCCCTTATGGAAATAGAACTCGTAAACCCTTTTGCCTGTGCCCATCTCCCTTCTGAAGCCCAAAACCTGACAAGTCAGTTACCAGATTTGGTGGAAGACGAGCAGAGGTAGGAGGGGTATGACCCAGATTCTGGACTAGTTCCCCATGACACTTAGGAGGAAAGGAAAATCCAACCCCCAAAGCTGGTGCCTCACTCCACTACCTGCTTACAGCCAGATTTCTTTCAGATTTCAGTCCTGGGTCCCTCTGAGCTCATCTACAGTCTTGTTTTGCTGTTTTGGAGCTCAACATAAAAGTAACACGAGTCTGAGTAGATCCGTAGAGAAGGACTTCGTCCCAGGTAGAGTAGAAGTGAGGAGTACAAACCATAGAAAGGGTCAAAGACTCATACCACCGATAGTCTCAAACAATTAAGATAGTTGAGAATAAAAGCTGCCACCTTACCTGCCTCACCTTCTTTCCCCTCAGAATGTTAATAGTACAGATCACTGTTCCCAAAGCCTTTAAGCAGTACGTGATTTGGGAAGTGGAGGCCCGGTTTCTAGGCCCACCCCAGACCTTATCTGTTTCCTTACCTATACTGGAGGCTCAGAATCACTGATGCCAAAGCTCCCTTACAGCCCTAAATGTCTGGGAGACTAGCCCTGTTTAAGGCTATGTTCATGTCTGCATCGTAAATATACTCTAAAACAGCCAGACCCCTTGTCCTTCCCCTTACCAGCTGGCACCCTCACCTCCACAGACCTCTCCCACCTAACCAAGGCTGCGGCAGGCACAGCACCCTGGACTGATCACCCTTAGGTACTGTCTGTCACCCTGTGGCCCATAGCCCTCAGAGCTCTTTCTGTCCCACACCTTCAGACCTGAGGACAACTGCTCTGGGATCAGGTGAAACTATCTATTCCTTATTAATGTCTCCCTGATTTTCTTGAAATCATCTCAATAGCCTGTAGCGATGCAGAGGGGTCTCACAGACTCAACTAAGGTCTCACCAAGATTTTGAAACTAAAGTAAGATGAAAGAGAAGAAAATCCCACAGGATTTTTTTTTCTGGCTTTAAGCCACGTCTGCTGCATTGAATACTACATACATATAGCTTGACCTGACCAAACCAAAGCTACCAACTCCCATTTGGGCAACTCTGGCCAATCTAATCCCAACCTTAAGAGCCCAGCCCTTCCTCAGCTCCAGGAAGCTCCAGTGAGGTGACAGGCCTTTGTGGGAAAGAGGCTGAAATCATCCCAACCACAGGGGAAGTCTGCCCTGATTGGGACATCCAGGGCTAGGGGGTCTCAGAGGGTGGTTGGATGTGAGACAAGAAAAGGGTCTAGTATCTGTTGGATATGTTGGGGGATTTCTCTGATGGAAGTGGAGAAATGTTCTGTGAAAATAGTGGTTATTTTGTAGTCCTTTCCCAGAGACTTCCCCAGATCCTCTTCTTCAGCCTTCATTGAGAACTCCTGCTGAGGACTTAGGCCTTTGGGGATGTAGAGTGTTCATGACCTAGGTTGAGCTAAGGGAATTTTTACATTGAAAGCTCAGAGCTGCAGACAGCCTGGATGGAACTCAAGGGGCTCAGCTGATTTGCCCTGAGGAGAAGGGACCTCAGGTCAGAGCTCTTGTCAGAAGACAGTTGGGGTGGGGTTGATGGGTGGGGGTAGCTGTGGGAAAAGCTTGTTAAGAGCGGCTTTTTCTGGGAAAGAGAATTTTCCACAAACCCACTGTCATCCTCCTGGCAATATCACAGTCCCCAGATCTGGAGAATACTTTATAAGAACATCACCCTCACACCCTGACTCCAGGGCTAGCCCCTCCTGTCTCTGTTCTTAAAGACTTCCAGAAAAAAATACCCTTGGCTTCTCCCAGCCACACTGCCTCAGGGCAACATGTCCCTGCTCCAGGAAGCTTGTCTTTCATCACTTCCCAATCTCTCCATTTTCTGGTATCTTCAATCAGACAGCAATGAGTAATAGCTCTTGGCTACCCACTCCTGCCAAGGCTTGACATTAAACACACACCACATGTTATCTATTGCAAATGAGGTTTATTGTGCAGACACCAAGACCACAGAACTTCAGATGCAGAGCCAGCAAGGTGGGCTATATACACAGAAACATGTTTCTCTGGGGGCAGGGTCACGAGACAGGTACAGGCTTTGAGATGGGGCCCTCCACAGAATAGTCATCAGGAGAAGGACCACCAAGTGGGCAATGCAAGGAGGGGCCAGGAAAGGGGCCACGGCAGGAAGTCCAAGCCCAGGCAGTGCAGAGCCTTCCCTAGGGTTCAGACAGTGTCACTGGCTCCAACTAATTGGTGTGGAGAGAAGATATTTCAAACATGGTATGTGGGCATCCCTTTCCTCCAGAATGCCCTCAGAGGTGGATGACAAGGTTTGACTTGCTGTCAATTGGATGTACAGAGACAGGCTTCTACATTCTAAAGCAGAAGAGTCAAGAGGGAAACTCCATCCTTATCTAAAAGAGAAGGTCACGCTGGAACTGTAACCTTCACCTGAGCCAGAACCCCCCTTTACAGAGCTGGAAACCCCTCTAGAGCCACCTCCAGAGCCATATCCCCCTCTAGAGCCAGAGCCTCCCCCAGAGCCGGCACCTCCTCTGGAGCTGCCTCCAGAGCCATATCCTCCTCCAGAGCTGTATTTTCCTCCACTGCCACCTCCAGAGCCAGAGCCTCCTCTGGAGCTGCCTACAGAGCTGTATCCTCCTCCAGAGCCAGAACCTCCTCTGGAGCCCCCATCAGAGCCATAGCCCACTCCACCGCCACCTCTGGAGCTTGAGCCTCTGCCTCCAGAGCTGTAACTTGAACTTCCAGAGCTGTAGCCTCCGCCTCCTCCAGAACCGGATCCTCTACCTCCAGAACCATAGCCTCCAAAGCCAGTCTTGGAGGCCACACTCGAAGATATGCTGCTGCTAGTCACAGCTGCAGAAAAAGATGGCGTCCCCATGGAAATTCTGACTGCCAACGCCTGTGTCCTCCCAACACACCGCACACGGGACAGGAAAACCCCACTACTTACACACAGTGACGTTGCTACTGAGGTCTCCAGACATCCTGTCAGGGAAAGAGAAAATAGCTCATGGCAGGGCCCTTAGGTTCCATGTACTTATTGTTCTAGAGCTTCCACCTGCAAGCAGGCACCTCGACCATTAGCCACCAGGGCCTTCCAGAGCCCGCTCTCTTCCGTGCTGCCAGACCACAGAGATGGGCAGGCCCCATGTTTGTCCACATGGCATAGCAGCCCAACGCATCTCAATTTTTGGCTCAAATGAAAATGATCAAAAAGCAAATTCACTTCTGATGTACAACCCATTTTTGTATTTAAATCCCTCGGAGGGATTCTGCTATTCCGAATCCAAGCCACACTAGAAATTTTGAAACAAGGCTGCACTGTGAGCATATAATTCAGAAAGAACTGCAACCCTGTACAACCTCCCCATTCTATCCTCCTGCCCCCACCTCCTCGGCTGCATCCGAAATCTTTCCCACTTCTTCCTGCAGTCTGGGTATAGGGGGCATGGCCTTGAAGACAGGTGCAGAGCAATAGCCTAAGCAAAGCTTAGGCTCCTTCCCTGTCATGCTGGCTTGCTGGTGGCCTGGGCTACCTTGTCCCTTTCTGGTTGCTTCAACCAGATAAAAATCACTGGGGATATTGCTAACACAGACAAAGGGCTCAGACAGGGTCTTCAGACAGGGGAAGCAAAGGTTCCCTTTTGGGAGTTTGTCACCCCAGAAATCTGCACAAAACCAGGCCTGGCACCTGCTGCTGGGGAACAGCCAGCCAGTCATGCCTCAGTCAGTCAGAGCCTTCCAATGTGGTCCCCTGGCTCTGGGTCACAAGGTGGAGGGAGAAGATGCCATGCACCCTGCTTACCCATAAGCCAGTATTTCAAGCTGTCTAGGACTGACCTGTTTTCACCACATTTTATTTTCTCTTTCAGGAAAGACCAAGATTAACTTATTGCTTAATTTAATCTGCTTTGACAGTCATTCCTGTACTGATAAATCTACAACTGTACACTAAATGCTTTGGGTCATGAATGGTTGTTTGAGGAACATAGTAAGGTCAGCTCTCAGCTGTCAGAAGGCCCTGCTCCACCCCCAGCTTTCCCTGCCTTAGTCTTCTTTCCTGGTTTTAGGAGAGAGCGGCTTCGGCCTTCCCAGCGCCCCTCACCTGCACTCCTCGCCCTCCAGCAGCTTGCGGTAGGTGGCGATCTCCACGTCCAAGGCCAGCTTGACGTTCATGAGCTCCTGGTAGTCGCGCAGCAGCCGGGCCAGGTCCTCCCGGGCCTGCTGCAGGGCGTCCTCCAGGTCAGAGAGCTTGCTCTGAGCATCTTTGAGGGCGTGCTCTCCCTTCTGCTCAGCATCTGCGATGGCTTCTTGCACACTCTTACACTGGGAGAGAGGGGGAAAAGGTTTCTGTTGGTCTGGAGAGTGGAGTCTGCCTGGCAGGTGGGGAAGGGAAACGAATGTGTTCAGGGTGTGGGAAGCCAGACTCACTGGCCCAGGAAGGGTTGGGTCCCTCTGGAGTTAATGCGAGTCACACGCAGTGATGCTAAGACCTGCTGTCATCTCCAGGGCATCGTCTTCCAGTCACCTCTGACTAGACCCTCATGCTTTCCCTGTAACGACTTTTGTCCTCACAACACAGGACATTATCCCAGTTTACAGCTGCAAATGAAAACCTCGGATGTGGACCACTTCATAGAACTTCTGCTGCCCCTGGAGTCAACTCTCCATCCCACGTGATCTCTTCCAAGCTAAAGTCCATCCCCTGGCCAGCTCCCTGCCACACCCATTGCCCTGCCACCATGCCACTGCTGGTGCTTAGGGTTGGCACCCAGTGCGGAGGCTCCAACCCTCCCACCCCACCCCACCCCCGGCCAGCCAGATGACCTTGTGCTTTATCTGTTATCCTTTCATTTGTGTAAGCGATCTGAAAGGTAACACAGTTCCTTCCCTGCACCGATCCTTACTTTGGAATCTCTTAGACCACCATAAAAATTGTTACAAGCCTTAAATTATGTTATACTCGAGATGTTTGGGATCAACATATGCTAGATTAGAACTTCTCAGTTTCTCCTCTCTCTCTTTCTCTCTCATACACACACTCACACACTCCCACTCCCTACACACACCCACACACAACCCCCCACCCACATGAGCCCCGCTCGACCCCCAGAGCCACACAGCCCTGAGGGCTGTGCCTACCTGCTTTTTCACGTGGGCGATCTCCCCTTGCAGCCTCTGGATCGTGCGGTTCAGCTCATTGATCTCCATCTTGACCTCCTTCAGGCTGTCTCCATGTTTCCCTGCAGTCACCTGGAGTTCTTCATACTGTATGGGAAGAGAAGGACAGTAGCAGCTTAGAGGAAGCCTAGCTTGAGCCAAGGGAAGTCTAATACAGGCTGGGTGAACCAAGCTGCCTTTGAGAGAGGTGGGGAGCTATATCATATCCCCAAAAGGACTCAGTGCCATTCTCAGTTGAGGGCAGTTGTGGTCCTGTGCTCACTCTTGCTTGGGAATGATGCCCAATTGCCATTCGACAAAGGCACTCATCATCTCACGGATGCTCTCCGGCCAAGGTGAAACCCAGCTTGCCAGACAGCTGTGGCTCTCTCTGCTCTCCACATACTTACCTTGCTGTGGTACAGCGCCTCAGCCTCAGCCTTGCTCTTCTGGGCAATTTCCTCATACTGGCTCTGGACCTCGGAGATGATGCTGTCTAGGTCCAGGCTGCGGTTATTGTCCATGGACAGAATGACATTGGTGTCGGTGATAGTCTGCTGCATCTGGGACAGCTCCTGCAATACAACAGGAGGTCTGGCCGTGGCTTCCCTGCCCACAGCCAAAGGCTGTAAGGAGGCATCCACCTCCCTGGTATTAGGGAAATATAAATGCTCAGACTAAGTTGAGTGGGATTCGATGGGTGGAATGAAAGTGAGACAGCCACCAATCCCAGGCTTCTGCCAAGGATGTCCAGAGAATTATGGGAGAGGAGCCTATTTCTGAGCCTCCTGCTGGATAACCTTCACCATTTAGATGGTTTTGTTAAGTTTGATGCCCCCAGAAAGAAACCTGTGAATGACAAATGTTTCAGAAGATACGTGTACACATGGGCATGGAGGGGTGGTGTGAAGTACATTAGACATAGGGATGGTAAAAAGACAGCGCTCTACCTAAGGGCAGCTGGACATTTGAGGAATGGAGTGGAGGGATGTTGTCCTGTGTTTCCTGAGCCTTCCTTCAGACATCAGAGGAGATAGTTCCTCTCCTCCAAGACCTACACCCCAGAAACCCCATAGTGGTCTGGAATGGTGGCAAGTGGGAGTCAACGAGTCCATAAACCCCACTCATCCCACCTTTTCACCCATTGGGAAGGACTGTTTTGGTGGGAAGGGTGGGAAGCAAGGGTCTCTCCAGGAGCAGCCTCCTTACCGCATCAAAAAGGAATTTAATGAACTCGAGCTCCTGGGTCAGTACGTCCGTCTTGGCCTGCAGCTCCACCTTGGTCATGTAGGTATTGTCCACATCCTACAGAAAACGTGAGGGGGCCTCTGGCGAAACTCACGCATGGCTCAAGCTCTTGGCCCCACCGTCTCTTTGTCTCCCTCTTCCACCCAGTCCCTGTCAGCTGCTCTCCAACACCCCAGGCACCCCAGGTAAGCCAGGTATCCACAATGTCATTTGGCACAGAGCCCACAGTGCATCTCGACTAAGGGCCCCCATGCCCTCGTTCACTGCTCACACACTCCCATCGGAGCTCTGGCGGGACAAGCTTTGTCAATCATTCTCTCCCTCCTGCTTGAGACATTGTGCGTTCCCACTATGGGACCTCTGTGGCTTTTAACAGTCCTCAACTCTCCCATCCTGTCTGTCCATCCCACCTCTCCTGATCTTCTCTGGATTTTACACCAAAGCTTCTGCCTTCTAGCCTGAACTCGTCAGCACAACCGACAATATCTTTAGGCATTCTAAGGGAGGTCCATCCCTTCCTCAGCACTTTAGAAGAAAATTTAAGTGTTCTCTGTGTTTACATCGTGCATGGCCCAATACAGGCTTGAAGGAGGTTATTGGTGGAAATGCTCCGGCAAATGTGCAGAACAGCTCCAGAAGCTTGAACTGCAGAGACACTTCTGTTTTCAAGAGAACGAGCGGTGGACATGTTTCACCTCTTTCCCCTGGTTACTGCTGTTTCCACTCAGAGATGTTCTCCAGCCTGTCTGCCTGGACCTGGTGGGCCTCTAAAGCCCCCTCAGTCCCACCCAGCCATGACATTCTCTCGCTCACCTTTTTGAGAGTCACAAAATCATTCTCAGCAGCTGTGCGCTTGTTGATTTCATCCTCATACCTGTAGGGACCCAGGGACAAAGCTGTTAGATTAGTTCTACTTTGTTTACTTTTCTCTTTTCCTTTACCTACTGGACTCATCCCAAATCCTCCACTCTCTGAGTATGAAACACTCCTTCACTCTCCAAATGGTAACTGTGATGTCCCAAATAAGGATGCATTTCTATAAATTAATTCCCAGATGTGTGAAGAAAACATGATCTCTAAAGCCCTCAATGTCTTCCTCACAAAGAATCAGCACACACAAATTATCACCGCAAATGCAAGGGGGACATGAGTGGCCTCCTAGAGGAAAGAGCGGATGGCTCCGATCGCTATTTATGCAGCATTTACTCAGCCACCTACTTCTTCTTAAAATCCTCAACAAGATCCTGCATGTTGTTCAGCTCTGAATCTTGGGATGTCCGTTCTGCAGAGAGCGTATCCACGTATTTCTTCAGCTTGGCAATGTATGCTTGAAAGATGGGCTCCAGGTTGGTGGTGCGGGTGCCCACATCCAGCTGCTGCAGCAGCTCCCACTTGGTCTGCAGCACCTGGTTCTGCTGCTCCAGGAACCGCACCTGCAGGGACCAGAAGAAGAGTGCAGGAGCTCTGGATTGCCCCTCCCCCCAGCGGGCCTCACTTGCCAGAGACAGCCCTGACCCTGCTTCAGGACATAAGGAAGTTTACGTGGCTTTGTGCTCACAAGATGGATGCTGGATCCAGCCCGAACTCCCTACCTCCACAGACTCCTAATGTTACATCTGGTACCTTCCACGCAGAGAGCTCTTTTTCCTAGTACACAGCCCACTATCTTATTTGCAGTTGCTCCCAAGACTCCAGGCCATTTCCCTCTCCCATCCTAGTTGAATTTCCGGCAAGTCCCAGAAAGTCTTGGGCAAACCAAAAATAGGCGTCCACTGGCACTGCTCCTAAAGGTGTTAAGTGTGAGAGCACCGCAGGGCAGGGTGCTGATTTTTGGTCTGATTTTTAAGAGCCTCATAAATTTCTTAGGCAAGTTCATCTGCCTTGAAATAGGACAAAACCCTGGAATGCTCAAAAGTGACACCCATAAAGACGTTACGGGTCACAAAACTGAGAATGCTTCTCTTGAAGGCAGGAATTTCATTCATCCCCAAGCAGGTTCAGCTTCCTAGAACTTAAGAGAGTGATAACTTCCAGGGAAGGAAAGACTATCTCAGAGGATGTCTTACCAACTTCTTCCAACACCTGCTGCCACTTGGCCTGCCTCCTCAGTCCATTACTTGTCTAGATCAGTTTTCCCATGATTTTCAGAATTTTCCAACAATCTTAGTTATTTAGGCTGAAACAATAAAGCCAAAGGCATACATAATTCCTAACTGCAGACTGTTTCAGAAGACGCAGCTCAGGAAGACAGCATCTTTCCCATTTGAGAAATAGGCCATGCTAGTTGCACTACACCAAGGGCTCCTAAAAGAAACAAATCTGTGCTGTTTACTTTCCAGTGAGCAGTGGAAGTAGGGCATCCTGAGCATCAGACCGAGCCAGCTTCTCATGACTCACCTTGTCAATGAAAGAAGCAAATTTGTTGTTGAGCGTTTTGATCTGTTCCCGCTCCTGAGACTTGACATTCTGGATCTCTGGGTCAATTTTCACGTTGAGAGGCTGCAGGAGGCTCTGGTTGATGGAGACTTCGTGGATGCCTCCACCAGGAAATCCTCCAGGCCCAACACCGCCAGGACCCCCAAAACCTCCAAAGCCACCACCACCTCCAAAGCGTCCTCCTCCAAAGCCGCCTCCGCCGAAGCCGCTGCCTCCTCCGAAGCCGCCTCCACCGAAGCCAATGCCGCCTCCAAAGCCACCTCCTCTGCCACCAAATCCACCACCGGAGCCAAAGCTTCCACCTCCTCCAGCCACACTAATGGAGATGCTCTTGGTGCCTCCAAGGCCAACAAGACTCCGACTGCCGAAGCCGCCGCCATAGCCCCCTCCGCCACCACCATGGCGGCTCAAGCAGGAGAAGCTAGAGGCCGATCTCCGGCTCCCACCGGAGACCACAGCTGAACCGCTGCTAAAGCCCCGGAATCCTCCACCCCCTCCTCCTCCTCTTCGAGATTTGCACGAGATCTGACAGCTCATGATGCCTCTGCCCAGCGAGGAAAATTGAGGTTTCCGAGACGAGGTAAGGCTGGAGACTATGCTCTGCTGTCGGGAGACTGTTAGGGTCCCCTTTTATACCTGCCAACTAGGTGTTGGTGTGCATGGGTGTGGACACACTTTATGCATGGGTTTGGCCTGCCTGGAAGCTATGCCTGGTTAGTGATTATCAAGCTAATAGCCATTAAAAATCTACTAATCAGCTCCATCCCAAAACTTGCTTTGACTGCAAACTTCTCCTGTTTATCTGGGCATCTGTCATGCAATTCGATTTTTGTGAAATCATCAAAAGAGGAGGTCAGGACATGGGTTTCTCAATCTGAAAAATAGACCTTCTGCAGAATGCTGTTCCCTGCTCTGGACCAACCCAAAGGAGGGCAACTACCACTGGGCCTGTGCCGGCTTGCCACCTGATGAGGCTGATGAAAGAGGTGACAGGTTTATTAACTTCATGGGGCCCCTCAGTAGCAGCTTCAGAGTCCTTGCTTCTCTCCCTCTGCTCCAGGAAGAATGTCAACAAGTGCTTTTGTGGACAAATGTCATGTGGGCAAGTATTCATACTCTTACAGAAAGAAGTGTTATCTTCTTTCTGTAACTTCAGAAGGGTTATCATTTTTCAAAATATCTTGACTCCTTCCCACACTACACCAGGAGAGCACAAGAGCCAGTCACTAAGAAGAGGAGAATTTTCTTTCTTGCAACTAAAAGTCTTTATAGCTATCAACTCTGTCATTTTTCAACTTGAAAACCCAGAGGATGAGGGACTTAGGGAAAACTTCTCTATTCCTGGGTCTGTCTGACTCTGGGTACCCAACAAGAGGTTGTCATCAGAGGCTTTCCATAACTCTGAGGTCCAAGTGTGTATTGATGTAACTAGTCACTAATCATGGATTATCGGGTGATTCTGCTGAACATCCAGGAAGTCTGACTTCTCAAGATTACCAGGGATGGATGAGTATCAGAAAACACATTGAGTCACCAAATGCAGAGAGCTTCCACACCTAAACTCAATCACAGTCCTTCTTTTGCCTGTGTGGCCAGGCACATGAGTCCTGGAATGGAACTTTAGGTCAGACGGTCTAACTGTGAATTGCAGTTAGTGATTTCCCGGCTCTGTGCCTTTAAATTCAATGTTGAGGCTCTGTACTCTTAACTATAAAATGGGAAACTCACACCAAGTTGTCTGAAAACCATGACATGATACAAATGTTAGGTGTCACTACTATTTTGGGTGAAGCAAAGCTATCTCCTTCTCCTTTCTGCTGCTAAGGCCATGCATTCCATGTAGGCCTGTGAGTTACAAAACCAGAATTTCTCAGGGCCCAGGAGAAAGAGAGCATAACATAACATAGAAAACTTAAGTTTTGGGGGTGGGAGGTTGGGTGAGCCTGATGGTGGATATTATGGAGGGCATGTATTGCATAGAACACTGGGTGTGGTGCATAAACAATGCATTCTGGAACACCGAAAAGAAATTTTAAAAAAATAAAAAATTTTTAAAAAGAGCATACAGCATGATACTTTATTAAAGATACATACATCACAAGACCAAAAAAAAATGTAAATTTTGAGTTTAAGTCTCAATTTTACTGTATTTTAGTTAAATGACCCTGGATCATTCAAAATGCTCTTTGAGCCTGAATTTCCTCATTTCCAAAAGTGAATAAGAAGAAGAATATGGCTAGGGCAAAAACAGAACAGAGCATGTATGCATGTGCATAAATATGCATAAATGCAGTTCCTAGTTAGTAGCAGAAATTCAAGAAGTGTCATTTTCCTTCTCATATCCCCTCCCCTCAGTCTCCAATCCTGTGTCTTAACAACAAGGCCAGAGCAGGAATAAGGGTGAAGAACAGGGAGCTACTGGTTCATGCTACATGGTTTGCAGTAAGAGAACACTGAAGGAAGCAAGCCCATATGCCACTTTGTTTTTTTGCCCCCAATCTGGCTTATATAATCATAATCATGCCAATAAATCCTGAGGCTGAAAGATTTGGAGAGAACCTCAATCCAAAGTCAAATGTGTCCTTATCTGTGGCTATCTGAACAACGCCCTAATTGTCCATTACTCCACCATGACTGTGCCCAGGCCATGCCAGCCTCAGGAGTATCTTAGTCCCTCTGTGAAGGAAAGGAATGGACATTTATTGAGCATATATTATGCCCTAGGCTTGTGCCAGGCACACAATCTGCATGAGTTCCTGCTCTGATTCTGCTTTTACTCCAGGTCTCCCTTCCCATTCTCTCCACTGGGCACCTTCCCTTTCTAGACCTATTTCCAGTTTTTGAAAGTCAAGTTGAGAAAGGAGAGTCCTCCTCTTCCCTTGAAATGTGGAGGATAGAATTAATACAACTTTGATGTCATATACCATTTTACTTCCATACTTTTCACTACTTTTACATAATGTCCATGTGCTTAAATATTAGGTAGCATTTTATTTCCATATTTCTAAACCTCGCCTTTTATATCACCTCAGCGTCCTCATCCAAATAACATGTCCCACATTCTCTCTAAGGCAGTGCAATGGGAGTGAAGACTCTGTTCTGGCTGTGACTTAGCAGCTGACTTCCACTGTTATCCTCAACGCCTTCATCTATAAAATGGGAACATTTGCCCTGGATCCCCACTATCCCACAAGGATATTGACCTGTTGGTATAATAAGTTTTAAGCTTTGCTGCCTCTGATAACAGAAGACAGATCATCCTGTAGGACAAAATCCTTCTTTCAACAAGCTGCTGGCAAGCACAAACCCCTAAATGCTTTCCCTCATAAGTTTTCAAAAGCTTCTAACCTGGCCAGTGGAGCAGAAAGGCAAGCTGCCAGTGTGAAGGGAACCATTCATTCAGCAAGAAATACACATGGATCCTGAGGGCAGACTCTCCTGGCAGGACTGAACCCCCCCCCACCCTCCGCACACTCCCTTGGACCTCTCTCACGGCCTGCCATGTCCTCCTTGTGCAGCAAAGAGCCACATCCCCGGACGTGAGCCAGGGTCACATTCATCTTTATCCCAAACCTCCAACCCCTCAGCACAGAGCAGGTGCTCAGAGAATAAGTCTAGGATACAATAATCATGTTTAGGGTTTGGGATTGGGAATTAGCAGCCTTCCCTGACAAGGGAATGTGATGCGACCAACGCTTGAGTCTTCACAGGCTGCCCTGCACCTGTTCCCCAAGGATTCCACCTGGACCTTGTCTCGGGCTTCTGACTCAGCCCCGTCAGGGAGGGTCTCCCCTCCACAGACCAGCAAGGTGAGTCTCTCCTTCCAAGGACTCAAAGCATCACTGAACTAAGCTGGTGAAACCAAGCGGTTGGATTTCAAACACAAAACAAGAAACAAACCCTCCTCTTCCAGCCCCAGCTGCTGATTTCAGGGTGCTCTAGGGACTAACAGCCAGGCAGAACCCAATAGTGTCAAAATGTTTAGAAAGCACATAGGCTGGAAATAAACCATCCACAGGCCAGCTTGCAGCAGAGACCTATAAAAGCAGCAGATGTCCCATCCCGTCCTCGCACTGGTTGCTAAGCAGGGATTACTCCATCAGAGGGTCTATGTGATGTTCCAAAGCCTGGTGGCTCTGGGACTAAAGGAATTTAGGACAGGAGGCTTACAGGATCCCAGCAGGAGCCACTTGCTCAGTATCTCCTCGGGGACAAGTCATTGTCAATGATTATCTTAACTCTACTCGCTCATTCCCTAGTCCCAGGGCCATCCATTCAGCTCTAACTGCTCCTTTCCTATCTGATGTGTCCTTTTTTGTTGTTGTTGTTGTTTTATTTAACTCCTTTTTTTTGCCATGAACCCCATGATTGTTGATTTGAGGTATCCCGGTCAAACTGGTTGTAAGAAGCCAGGCTCGAGGATACAGATGTGGTGAAAAGAAGGGCCATCTGTACCCCGATGTTTATAGCAGCAATGGCCACGGTCGCCAAACTGTGGAAAGAACCAAGATGCCCTTCAACAGACGAATGGATAAGGAAGATGTGGTCCATATACACTATGGAGTATTATGCCTCCATCAGAAAGGATGAATACCCAACTTTTGTAGCAACATGGACGGGAGTGGAAGAGATTATGCTGAGTGAAATAAGTCAAGCAGAGAGAGTCAATTATCATATGGTTTC
>PISX010016110.1:0-47331 GCA_004024625.1 Mellivora capensis
GGGGGGTGGGGTAATGGACATTGGGGAGGGTATGTGCTATGGTTAGTGCTGTGAAGTGTGTAAACCTGGTGATTCACAGACATGTACCCCTGGGGATAAAAATATGTTTATGAAAAATAAAAATTAAAAAAAAAATACAGGTTGCTGGGCCTGGCCTCCAGGCCTTCTGAGTCAGTAGGTTTGGGGAGGGCCTAAGAATTTACATACCAAACAAATGCCCACATAATGTTGATGCTACTGGTCAAATTTTGAGAATGACTGCTCTAGGGCTGGGGTAAACAAACTTTTTCGGTCATGGCAATATAGCAAATATTTTAGGCCTTTTGTGTCACATAGTTTCATGACAACTCCTCAACTCGGCCATTATAGAGGGGAAAGCAGCCATGGACAACATATACACAAATGGGTTGGATTCTAGTGCTGGGCTGGATTTGGCCCAGTGGTCTATAGAGTGCCTGTTATAGAGGCTGGGACCCACATATTTTCTCAGATAGTGGTTCTGAACTTTGAATGTACTATATTAAAATCACTGGATGAGATTTTAAATAATTTCAATTCTCCAGACTATAATCAGTATCTCTGATGGTAGGGCCCAGGCCTTAGTGTTGTTAAGGCTCCAAGTTATTTCTGGTTAGTAGTCAGGTTTGGGAATTATTGGTTTGAAACTTTGGCTAGTTCTCTGATTTCTGATTCTGGCTTGTTCTTGACCAGATTCCCTGGAATCTCTCTGATCCTTGACTTGTTGTTGACCCTGACCCCTTTAGGGAATGTTAACCAACTATAAACCATGTTAGGCAGGCAGATTGTAAAAAGACCTAGAAACAACTTGAAGCATGTAACCTTGAACCTTTAAAATGAGCTTAATTTGCAAATAAAATGCAGTTCATCAACAAGGAAATAAATCATGAAGGAATGAGTTTTGGTGGCTTGGAGACTGTCCCACTGATCCCTATTATCTCAGGGTAGAATTACTATGGGTCAGTTTTCCAAAGGCTGACCTCACTTCTTCAAGTATATCAAATCGTTTGGAGCCAAAGGAAACTAAAATAGTTTTTGGGGAGTCAAGGATGATGGGAACCACGAAGATACAGGACACAGTATAGTTTTAATTATCATGATTCCTTTGGTCAATCAGTTTGTTATCTTCTATTTGGAGAAAAGAATAGTGTGTGTCTGTGCACACACGTGCACACAAGCACATGCACACGTGTGTCCCTGTGGTTTATAATTGTTTTGAGAGGCAAGAATGTCTAGAAACGTTGGTGGCAGATGTTTTCTTTTACCTGCATGCTTGGGGTTAGCTCACTTACCAGGCCAGTTAGAGGTGTGGATGCTATCAAGTGTGGCTTTCTTCATGAGATTCTGCAGGCTCCTACGATTTCCTGAGCTTCCTCCAAACGGAAGTTGTCTCTGTGTGTGTGTGTGCAGGTGGTATAACACTGGCCCAGTGCTGTTCAACAGAAATTTCTGTGATGATGAAAACTTACTATATACATCATCCAGTGAGGTAGCTATTGGCTGCACGTGGCTCGTGAACACTTGAAATGTGGCTGGTGTGAATAAAGAATTAATTTTTAAATTTAAATTTTTATAGCTACATATAAGAATTACTGTATTGAACACTGTGGCTTTCACCAATTAGAGAACAAGTCTTGGCATATGACCTTCACGTTACTCCTCCTTAAGAAACAGCCCCTCAGGCTGAACATCAGTAGAGATGGACAAGGAATCCAACGCACTGGTGTCTGGGATGGAGAGAGCACGTGCCATTGGCGGAGTTATGCCCATCTCATTTTAGTGCTAATTGTGAAAAAAGCAGGAATAACTGTGGTGCCTGACCAGCCACAGGATGATTAGGTAGGAAAAAAGGTAACAGACACCATTCTGGAATGCACTAGTTCCCTTTTTTGAGGATAACTATTTGGTGATATGATCCAACAGATTGGAAATCTCGGAGATGACAAAAAACTGTGTGCAGATGCAAAAACCCCCAAATAAGCTTCAGTTTGTTGAACCCAGAGTTCCTCTAGCTGCCTTCAGAACTCATGTCTGTATATGCATGTGTACTATCTACTAGTAACCAAGAGCTGGTGCTTCATGCAGCACACTTTGGGAAGGAATTCTCTATAAATGGTTGGTTGCTGTTCCTGCTATAAATCCTATTTCCAATCATTCTATTCATGGATTTTTCTGCTCCTTTCTTTTTTGCCTTCTGCCATCTCATGTAGCTGGGTCTATGTCAAGAGCATCTTAGGGGGGGTGCCTGGGTGGCTCAGTGGGTTAAGCCTCTGCCTTCAGCTCAGGTCACAGCTCAGGGATCCAGCTCTCTGCTCAGCAGGGAGCCTGCTTTCCCTCTCTCTCTGCCTACTTGTGCTCTCTCTCTCTTCAAATAAATAAATAAAATCTAAAAAAATAAAAAAGAGCAACCTAGGGCCTTTGCAAGAGGGATTGTGCTATAGGAATCAGAGTCATGGCTCATGCCAGTAACTTGTGCCTTCAGTAGCAGTTTGAGCCCCATCTAATGGATGCAGTTTCCACTTGGTGATGGTTGGCTGCTGGGCACACCCAGTTATATGGCTCAGTGGGTCAAATAGCACTTGGTTCATGGTGGGCATCTCAGGTAACTTTGTTGTCTTAACAGAGGTTGGTTTTTGAAGTTTGAGAATTTCTAATGATAATTCATTTCACTTAAAAAACTAAATGAAAAAAAGAGCAAGTGATGCTTTTTGAATGTACAGAGCTAAAGATGCCTGTGAAGTCAATTTCTCTAGTATGTAATCATTTTATAATTCTGCAGCATATTTAACTAAATGGAGAGTAGTTTGCCATATCTAGCTTTTCTATTAATATCCACCATACCTTCCTATTAGTCTGTGCACTTAGTTTATCTTCATATACGTGGAGGGGTTTCTTTTACACAGTTGCTCAGGTGAGCGAGAAAGGAAACTATAATTGTAGAGAAATGTAACTTTTTTAGAGTCAAAATGTTCTGTACATAATTTTTTTTTGTTCAGAAAATAGATAACAGCTGCAAAGGAAGCCACATTTACTTTCACCTCTGCCAAATTATTTATCAAATTTCAAAGGCCATGCTGGCCTAAAGAAATGCAAAAATGAACTTAATTTCTTATTAAAGTATTTTGGCTTATGTCTATGGTAAACATATACAATTTATTGAATTGGATAAATATTAGTATGATTAAGATATGTTTTTTTAAGCTAAGATTATAGCTGCATACTCACATATTTTTATCTCATCATACTTCCAGGACTCCCAGAACAGATTGGGCAATTGTTTTTACTTATTTTTCACTTTTTTACTGAGCACGAGTATCTCAAACAAAGGACTTCCTTGGCAGAGCCAGCAGTAACAGAGTTCCAAATGTACTTATGTGCAGATTATCCAGTTGTCTTTATTCTTCCAACTTTCTTTATTTTGTTTCTTGCATGTTAAGATGTTAACATAATAGGTCAAAATTCATGCTTACTTGTCATAAGAATCATAAAAGATTTTGGATTGCCTTATTACTAGAGAGCTTGGTTTTATTTACTGCCAATGTTGAACTGGGACACATCATGTTGTTTAGAATATATCTGAAAAGTTAATCTAAATATACCATGTGTGTTGTATTTTATGGGAATTGGAATCGGGTAAATTGAAAACCAAAATAGCATAAAATGGTAATAACATTTTAAAATGTGAAACAATGTGTATTATCTATAGCATATAAAAAACAAAGAATATTTGCAAGGCTGGTCTGGCAAATGGCAATACTCTATGTAGAAAATCCAAAAGACTCCTAGAACTGATACATGAATCCAGCAAAGTCAGGGGATATAAAAATCGGTGTACAGAAATCGGTTGCATTTCTATACACCAGTAATGAAGCGGCAGAAAGAGAACTCAAGGAATAGGTCCCATTTACAATTGCACCAAAAACCATAAGACACCTAGGAATAAAACTAACCAAAGAGGTAAAACATCTGTATACTGAAAACTATAGAACACTTATGAAAGAAATCGAAGAAGACACAAAGAAATGGAAAAGCATTCCATGCTCATGGATTGGAAGAACAAATATCATTAAAATGTTTATATTACCCAAAGCCATCCACACATTCAATGCAATCCTAAGGTTGCTGTGGCAAACTGTGCTCACACTGCTGCCATATGGTGGCGCCACTTTAGCTGATAGAAGTGTCCATCACTCCTGCAAACATCCTGGGAACCCAGCTATTATTGCTTATGGGAATTGAGACTTTTTCTGGGGGAATGTGGTGACTGCTACACTGTTATCTTATCATTCACCATTATTGTGATTTAAATATTTTTAGATCACATAAAAAGACATCCACATGTTATTTAAGGGATGGTACATCTTTTAGTGCTGAAAAACAAGCTTTAAAATCAGTAATTTTGCAATGGAAGTTAGAGGTGATGAAATGTGACGAGGAATTTCTCATCATTGTCATTATGGGTTATACATATTTCTGGAGAACTCTGTAAAACATCAGAGATAATATTGCAAAAATTAAAGTGAGACATTAAAGCAAAAAAATGCGTATTCATTTTAGGCAGGCATTTTCCATCACATACTCAACTTGGGAAAATGAAACTTGAATTATCAAGGTTTTGAAATATGCTGTGTTCAGCAACTTGGTGCTTGTGCAAAATGCTATTTCTCCAATACCAGAAGAGCTTCCTATTTTTATTTAAGAGTAAGGAAGTTGTTTTAAAGGTGGAGATTGGAGGATAGGGATAAGGAGGGAAAGACAATGGTTTGAGCAAACCAATTCTGATATATCCTCCTACCTTCACAACTGTCCGGTTTATTTTTCCATTTCTAATATTTACTGTGATTAAAAAGAATGACTCAGGAAATAGGTCCATGGACAAGAAGAGGAGAGAACAACTGAAGATAGCAAATAAGAAATCTACCAATCCTGAGTGGTGTTGCAATGGAGAGATAAATACAGAACAAAAAAAGAAACAAGTAGATTTCTCTGCATTTTCTGTCATCTTTTTAACTTTTCATACTAAGTCTTATCTATTCCACTAACACACCTCTACTATGAGCTGGGTCCCCATATAGCAAGATTTTAAATATCAAGTCCCCTAAATATGTTACTTTTGCCATATTTCTTCATGGATATTTTAGTTATCAAAGATGGTAAGCCTTTTCTCTCTATAATATATTTTAGATCATGTTCATTAGGGGCTGATACACAGTTCCTGTCTAACTACTATAGCACTTGCAAAATCTATGCATAAGGGCCATTCATAAATTTCAGGAGATGAGTAATAAACATAACAATATTATTTCCTGGATTAATAATATACCCTATGAATGATGAAGAATTGTTGAAATAAATTATGGCTTACATGTTGGATACTCTTGGAGAGTTGATTTAATCGGATTATGTGTAGCACCAGGGTTTCTTGGAAACATTTCCTATAAACATCTCTCATTATGTATTAGTATATTGCTTAGTTTGGATTTCCCCCAAGAGACAAACCTTTGGGAGGATCCAAGCTAATTAAGTGGGAAAGAGGAAAAGGGAAGGAAGAAAAGGAAAAAAAAAAAAAGGACTTGTATTAGTGAGCAGGCTATTGCTGTGTGCAACTAGGGTTGCGCAATCATGTGGGGAGCACTTTGAGAAACTGTATGAACACTTTTCCCTCTGAAGGGCAGGAATGTTGGGAGATTTATTCACCAGTTCTCATCTTCTGTTGTTTCAAGATGGCCCCATGGTCTTAATTCTTCATCCCTCCAGTTCTCCCATAGTTCTATAGGGTTGAAAACAACCTTAAGCATAGAAGAGAAATAGACCCTTAACATGGGAAGTTAGCTTGCCAGGTGCTTCCTACCTCAGTTTCAGGTGCAGTCAGGTGGGCAGAGGGAAAACGGAGAGGCATCAACATCATTTGCTGCAGGCATAATGCCAATGTTGAGCGAATAAAAAATATTGAAACCTCCACGATAAGTGGAGTTTGTTCATATACACACTACTAGAAGTAGTCTCATCCATTTTGCTTTCATATATTTTCTTTTAGACTTGATTGCTCTCCTTGTCAGCTTTGCCTCAAGTGCATATAGTGATTTCCCAAGGCGTTTCTCCATATTTTTAAAGTGCTTTAGACTTAGAATTTCTCTTTAGGGAGTTTCCAAAATATATGCAGCATCAGGTCTTAAAAATATAAAAAAGGAAGAGTTATTACTACAATGACAATAGAGTGAATTTGTAAAGAATCTTGAAAAGGTAGGTGACAGTCAATTTTATGAAGCCAGCAATTCCTTTAGACATGCATGTAATATACAAAATGAAATCTTTCAGTATGTATTTATTTTAAACATTTGCATTAATAAAGTTTGACTTCATCTTTATTTAATGTATTGTGTACCAATTTGATGAATCAAAATGTACATTGTTAAGGAAGGAGTAGAATGTGGAAGTGAATGGAAAATTGGTATCTTTATTATCTTAATGCAATACCATCTTGATACAGCAAAGACTCTCCTGGAGTCTAATTTGTTTAACAGAAAGGTAACTTTTGTGGAATGGCATGGCTACTAAATATTTGGAATTATTTATTATGGATAACACAAATCAAACTTCCACATTTTTGTTTTGTTTTTATGTTTCTTTCCATTGAAATGGAAAAAAGGTGCACTCTTGATTATCTTCTCTGGTATAAGGAATAGTTAGTGGAGATAGTCAAAAGATTTCCTCTCACGTTTGTTACGTCTCTAAAGTAGGATGCTAAAAGAACTTATAACACACAGAGCCTAGACCTCTTTCTTCCCACAGTGCACATTTCTGAAGCTGTTACTAGGTGGAATTGCCCATTTTTTTCCACTACTATTCACGTATATCACATAAAGAGCAATATGTATATGAATAGTAATACATGATGTATATAACTAAGTATTTATCAATTTCCAGATTAATTTCTGTACACTGGTTTATGTCATGTTATCACCAAATTTAAGAAGATGAATAATACATCAACACTAAACTTAACCAAGCTCTACATGATCTATATGATTTTATCTTGCCCATCCAATATTAACCACCACTGTCACCGAATCTATGTCCTATATAAAATTCTGGCCATTGTCTTTTCAGACTTTTCACATAAAAGGCTTATGCCTACCTTTTGCTTTCTATCACTGTGCTTCTAAAATCTAAAGGGAGGCTCTGGGTGTTATACACAATCAATGAATCATTGAACACTACATCAAAAAGTAATGATGTACTATATGCTGGCTAACTGAACATAACAATAAAAAAATAAACTCTAAAGAGATAATTTTATTCTTTTCCCTTGAATGTCAACTTTTCATTGACTTCTGATAGTAGGCCAGCAGATTTTTCTTCCTACATCTTCCTTCTTGTTTATTGTGAACTGTGTATATACTACAAGAAGTATCTTGTACTTTTCCTATTTGCTAATAGCTCAAATAAAAAAAAAATCAGATTATCTCGAATTATAATGTGCATGACAATTACTTGAGAAACTTGCTGAAAATGCAGATTCTAGAGTCCCTTCAGATAATTCTGATGAACGTAATCATGGACCACTCCCTGAGAAATATTGTTTTAGTTTCTTCTGCATGTAAAACTTTAATTTATTCATTCTTTACAGGCTACATAAAATAACACATTATCTTCCTATTCTCCTTGAGTTGATTAGTTGATAAAGTCCTATCTCGACCACTGCTGGGCCAATAGTTAAGCCTTGACACAGAGGTGATTTTAGAATGTCACAGACATTGATAAAGAGTGAAAACTGCTAGTTGCCAGATAAATTAGATGTCACTTTGGATTATAGGCAGTGATGCCATTTTAGAGTTTACTGTATCCACTACCAAATACCTTTCAACAGACTTGTTGAAATGTTTCATATTTTCCTGTAATATGTTATCACCATCTCTAGATGACAGTAGTTTTCCAGTCCTAGATGGGAGTAAATGCTTCTGAGGCAAGATGGAGACCATCTTGTTGGCCCATGATTTTATTTCATAAAAATAGTCTTCCAGTGAGATAGCAATAAGTAGTTTTGAAGGAAAACAATAAAATTTAAGAGTCAGTGTTTAAAATTCAAAGAGCAGGAAGATAGAATAAGACCTTTTTATAAAATCAGGCTTATTTTCAATAGAAAATAAGTATTTTCTATTTTCTATTAAGTATAATAGAGTCCAAGTAAACCTTGGACTCTAAACAAGCAAGCAAACAAGTAAGTCTACCTACCAGCTTCTTCTTGTCTATTTGTTCTGATATCATTCATTCATTCATATATATCATTCATATATTACAAAAACTTGGTTAAAATATACTACAGTATATTTCTTTAATATAGCTATTTCAGATGATCTGTTCAGGTTTATCTATACACTTCATGTCAGGAAGTCATGAGAGGTATACAACTATTCTATAGTCTTTTTTCTTCCATTTGATTCAGATTTTATAACTTAAGGTTTTCATGCTGAAATTTAAAAAAATTGATATAATATTTTCCATTTTCCTCTGTTCTTTGCTAGTAAAAATTGTCATTGCTTAATGACTCATTTACTTTTTTCCATTTTTTTCTAAAGTTATATGTCCTACAGATAACATTGTTATTCCTAACTAAGGCATTTAAATTTTAAGTTCTAAAGATACATCATTTCTTCCCAAGTGAGAGAAAGGAATCAGTGATCCCACTTCAAGATGGAATTTATTTAAGGAAAGCCAAACATTACTGTTAAAATCATTTAAAATATGAGGAGGGCCATTTGAGTGGGTCGGTCATTAAGCCTCTGCCTTCAGCTAAGGTCATGATCCCAGGGTCATGAGATCCAGCCCCGCATCATACTCGCTACTTGGTGGGAAGTTTGCTTCTCCCTCTCCCACTCCCCCTGCTTGTGTTCCCTCTCTAGCTGTGTTTCTCTCTGTCAAATAAGTAAATAAATAAAATCTTAAAAAATAATATAAAATATGAGTAAACCTGCTACACATATAATTTTGGAGCAAGGAAAGGGAAATAAAGATTTAGGATGTTTGTTTTAGGTATTGAAAGCATACAGGGGACAAATCGGTTAGGTTATAAGCTCCATGAATATTGGGGTATGCTGAATAGGACAGTCTGATAATAAACAGTAATTGAGTCATTTATTCATGATATACAAACAGTGTGGGGGTAGAAGAAAAAGTATGGATGAGAATGTAATTCTTAGTGTCAGAATACACAAAAGGAAAATTAACAATAAGATTTGTATAAAGAAAGGCTAACTCTATACCAGCCCCTCCAGGGAAAGAGAAGTCAAGATGAGAAATGGAACAAGGTCAAAAAGGAATTAAAAACATAAGCTTATTTAGCAAGTATACCAAAGATCAAAGAAATATCAATTTAGAAATTTGTCAAGGTTGTCTAAGCAGATGTCATTTAATCAGTATAAAATTGTATAAAATTCTAAATGGCATATTGTTAATATGTATAGATAGTTGGAATGATTATGGTACCTTTAGCACATTATTGCATATTGTATGCTTTTGTTAAAAGTTAAAGATAATGCTTCATTTCTCTCATTATAGGTTTATATCAGTTCAGTTCTACAAAAGATGACAGAATTATTTTTGGGTTCCAGTTACTGCAATGGCATTAGAAATACAAAACACTGTTGAGAAAAATTAAGGAAAACCTGAATAAATGGAGAGAGATACTATGTTCATGAGGCAGAGAGATTCAATATTTTTAAGATGTCACTCCACCGTTCTCACACAATGATCTATAGGTTCAAGGCAATTTCAATCAAAATCCCAGCAGATATTTTTGTAGAAATTGACAAGCTAATTCTGAAATTTGTATTGAAATGCAAAAGACTAGAATGGGTCAAACCATGTTGGAAACAATAATAAAGTTGGAAGACATACATTATGGGACTTCAGGACTTGTTATAAATTTATAGTAATCAAGACACTGTACTATGTAAATGGTGTAAAAATAGGTGTATTATGGAACATAATAAAGAGTTCAGAAATAGGCTCACATACATATAGTTGAGTTTTGACAAAGGTACCATGGCAATTTTGCTGTAAAAGATAGTTTTTTAAATATATGCTTTTGAAACAATTAAACATCCACATGCAAATGAATGAAATTTTATCTGTATGTTGTACAAGATACAGAACAACTCCAAATGAGTTATAGACGTAAATATAAAGCCTATACCTATAAAATTTCTAGGAGAAAATTTTGTGATCTTGGATTTAGTGGATATGACATCAAAGATGGTAACCAAATATTTCTTAGATACAACAAAAGTACCATCCATAAAAAAACCAAATTAATAAATTGGATGTAATCAAAAGTAGGTTTTTCTGCTCTCCAAAATACACCATTAATAGCAGGAAAATAAGCCATAGACTGGGAAAACTATTTGCAATACACATATCTAATAAAGTACTTCTACCCAGAATATTAAAATATGTTCAACACAATAATAAGAAAATAAGCACTCCAAAAGAAATAGTCAAAAAGTTTAATAGACTTCATTAAAAATTTATGGATGGCAAATAAGTAAATGAAAAGATGCTCACTATCATGTAAATTAAAACCCCATTGAGATAGCATTCTACAGTCCCTAGGATTGCTATAATTAAAGACTGTTCTTATCATCTGTTGGCAAGGGTGGAACAATTAGGACTTTCATAAACTCCTGATGGGGATGGGAAATGGTACAACCATATAGGAGAATAGTTAGGCAATTTTTTAAAAAGTTAAACATACCCTTACCTTATAACCTGGCCATTTCACCTCTGGGTATTTATGTGAGAGTGATGAAAGCTTATGTTCATGTAAATACTTAAACACAAACAATCATAGCAGTTTTATTTGTAACAGCCAAAAACTGCAAGCAGCTCAAATGTTCAACAGGTGAATGGATAAACCAGTTGTTGTATATCTGTACAATAGAATAATACTCAGCAATAATACTGGTTCACACAACAAATGGATGAATCTGGAGTTTATTATTTTTTTTAAGATTCTATTTATTTATTTGACAGAGAAAGACACAGCGAGAGAGGGAACACAAGCAGGGAGAGTGAGAGAGGGAGAAGCAGGCTTCACGTTGAGCAGGGAGCCCAAAGTGGGGCTTGATCCTAGGACCCTGGGGTCATGACCCTAGCTGAAGGCAGATGCTTAATTACTGAGCCACCTAGGCCCCCGCTCTGGAGGTCATTATTATAAGTGAAAGAATTTAGACAAAAAAGATATCATATTTCATGATTCTATTTATATAAAATTTTAGTAAACACAAACTAACCTGTGACAGAAAATGGATCACTAGTTGCCTGAGGATAGAGGAAAAGCCACTGGAGTGGAACAAGAGAGTAGGATTACCAATGGGGCACTGGGAATATTTTGGGAGTGACATATTCTTTATAGTGGTGATGTTAAGACATATGAACTGTGCACTTTAAACACCTTAATAAAACTGATGTAAAGCAAAGAAAGAATATTTGAATTATCTTTGATGTAAATAAATATTTTGTTTCTCAGATTATAAATGGGTAAATTTTAATCCTATATTTTACTTAATAAAAAACCTATTAAAGGAAACTCCTCATCCCTTTTATATAAATGTTGGCATAGTCACCAAATTGGGTGTCTAAGAAAATATCTAGTTCTAGTTTTAAAACTCTTTATCCAGATATATGTTTTCACAAGGAAAAAAAAAATCTTCCCTTTGGTTTTTTGGAGAACAACAAATTCTGGAGGGGAAAGGAGCCTGGGTGGTGCTCTTATTCTGCGTGCTCACCAAAACTGGGCAAATCTGGCAGAAACAATTTAAAGATATTTTTGGTTATGACAATCAGAACCCAGCCAATATGTCGTTCTGACTCTTTCTGAGTCTTTGAGAAACTTAAAGAAATATAGACTGTTTTGTGGGAAGACTCTAAATTACTTTGTCTCATGAGAGTCTTATGTCATGGGAACATGACTAACTCCTAGTCCAATACTGACTCAGAGAGAGAGAGAGAGAGAGAGAGAGAGAGAGGCTTTCTCAAACATTTTAAAACCTTCAAAAATAAAATTAAAAAAAAGTCTTCCTCCCCACATCACACACCCAAACACAGACATCTGGGGTAGGAGTGGGGTGGGCGCTACTTCTTAAAAGAGAAGAGCAAAGCTAAGTCACAGTACCACAATCAAGTTTGCTGTGGCATCTTAACGGGCAGAACCCATATTACCCAATTTTAACATAATGGAGCAAGAGATTCTACAGACAAAAGGCATGGGGTGCCAACAATGACACTCTAAAATAATTAGTGTGAAAAATTGAAGAAACAAAGGAAATTAAATGCAAAGATGTTTGGCATTCTAGCCAAGGGAAAAAGGAAAAAGGCTCCACAAGTCTTAAGCTTACGATGGCTAACATCCCTAAGTGTTAGCAGGATCTTAAATGAATACAAATACAGCATCTCTCCATATTTGAACTAATCTGTTGTGGAAAATTTAAGCTGGTTTATCTGTTATATTACACTCACCGTGAATTCTTTTCCTTACTTTGAATGCTCTATGAAATATGCTTGGATTGGCAGATTGCTGTTGTCATACATTGGGATGATTCGAACAATTCCTTAGCCTTCTGACAATGATCTAGCATGAGATACATGAGAGTATGTACAGAATAACAGAGAAGAGGCAAAGGAAAAAGACACAGAAAAGAGAGAAACTAATAACACAGAAGTAATGACTCTATAATGTGTCAGAACAACATTGGTCTGTGGGATAGGCTGACTAAGCAGGTGTTGAAGGCATTTTGTGAAAGGTCCTCAAAAAATAATCTGATAATTTAGAAAGAAGCTATGTGAATTTCCCCATGAATAATCTGGTAATCTAGAAAGAATGTATGAATTTCCCCACACATGTATGTTTCATTTTTGAAATATTTTTTGCTTGATGTTATTTTTATTTTGAACTGCATGTGGTTAGATGTTGTCCTTCAAATGTTTGTATTCTCTGAAGTTTTAAAATTTTCTTGTTAGAAGCTTATCCTTGCAGGAGCTAATGGAATAGGAAAAGAGAAAAAATTGATTGAACCTAAAGTAATAAAGTTGTTTTACAGAGACAACAGAAGAGAGTGGGCAAGAAAAATTTATATGGTTGATAGAACCTAAAGCAATAAAGTTGATGGTGGTAGAAGTCACTGGGGATTTTTGGCTCTGTAGTAGCTAATGACCTCAGTATTTCCAGCACCATGAAGATCTTGTGCTTGATTTAAATTTAATTAATTGAACACTTGATTTATATTTTTATCAAATGGTCTATTTTCTTTAAAAAAAGAATATGTATAATAAGCACAAAGAGAATGGAGTGAAAAGTTAATATTCCACTATTTCTAGACTGTCTGTTCCCTGCCCCTCAAACACTAGAAGCTCTTTCTCTGTGTAGCCTGGAAAATTTTACCTTTTAATGCTTGAATCTAAATATTTTGACTATTAGCAGATTTTCCCCTGATTGTTTTCACAAAGAGTGTAAATCAAATCATTGGTCATGGCGACCCTGCTTATGTGACATTTATGCACATTTTATTTTCTGTTTCATAGCAACAGGTGATGGAGGCAATAAAAATTAAGTTGGGTAAAATGTTTTATGCTGAATAACAATCCATTTTTATGTGGACTATATCCTGTCATGAATGTAAGCATTTTAGAATGACGTCTGTTTTTTTCTTCCCCTTGAAACAAATTGAGAAAAAGTATTTTACAACGTCTTTGTCTAGCTTGGAGAATTGCATTTTTGCAGTTGTCTTTTCGTTAGTAGCGTGCGTGCGACGTGAATACTATTTGTGTACACACATATTTTTAATAGAGCCATTTGTGCCATATGACTTTCCTGTAAATCATGACATTTTTAAGAAGAATTAAAACCTGAAGAATGTGTAAATCCACTGAAGTTTTTATGCTCAATTAAACCAAACAATTACCAAGTTACCAATCCTCAACTTCTTTCTCCGAATACCATCCACATGGCTCCAAATACCATTCACACCCTGATGACTCTGACCTGTACCTTTGTTCTCAGACTTCCAGGAATCTCTTACATACAGCTATCTACACAACATCTCTAGTTAGAAATGTAAGGAGCACTTAAAAACTTACATGCCCCAAAATGACTCAACTTTCCCCTTAAAATTTCCTCCATTCTATTTATGGCAACTTGTCTATCCAGATGCTTAAATCACAAACCTTAGAATCAACCTGGACTCTTTTTTCTTTTTCCTTATATCAAGAAGTCAACCCAGACATGAAACTGAGCTTTCAAGACATATCTTGAGTCTGCCCACTTTTCATCACTTGTAGGGCAGTGTTCTAACTGCTCCACCTACCCCCCCAACCTTGCTCCATCTTCCATTTGGATTCTTCTTTTTTTTTTTTTTTAAGGTTTTATTTATTTGACAGACAGAGAGATCACAAGCAGGCAGAGAGGCAGGCAGAGACAGAGAGGGAAGCAGGCTCCTTGCTGAGCAGAGAGCCTGATGTGGGCCTCAATCCCAGGACCCTGATATCATGACCTGAGCTGAAGGCAGAGGCTTAATGACTGAGCCACCCAGGTGCGCCTTCCATTTGGATTCTTGCAATACCTTAATGGTCTTCCCCATATCCACCCTTGATCTCACAGTCTGTTCTTCATACAGCAGCCCCAGTCATACCCTATGCTTACAACCCCAAGGCCTCCCATTCATCTCAGATGGCTTCCAAGGTCCTGTAAGATCTGCCTTCCCAAAGCTTTGTGACCTCATATCTATATTTCTTTGATATCTCACGCCAGCCTCCTTGCTATCTCTTGATTCTGCTAAGGACCATTGTATTTGCTGTTTCCACTGCCTGCAAAGTTCGCCTGCACATAGCTACATGGATTGCTGCCTCCCTTCCTTGACATCTCTGCTCAAATGTCACTTTGTCACAGAGCCCTCCCTGAACACTATAAAATGTTAACTTTTCCTCACTGTCCTTCTCTATTTCACACACACATTGCTTAATATTCAACAGAACACCACCACCTGACATGATTTTAAATCTCCTTATCATCTGACTCTCTCTTCTAGGTTGTAATATAACCGAGACCAAGCAAGGTCTTGTCTTTTTGTATGCAATGCGTTGGCGCCTCACTCACTCACCCTGCTTGACCAGCAGCAGTGGCTTTGGGTTCAGCTACCCAGTTATGCTTGTGGGACCCAATAAGCTATCATGGCACAGACTCAGTCAGCTTTGCAAAATACACACAGGAGATGATGGGAGGCTGGCATCAAGACTGTCTGTCATCAGTAGGAATTCCTACCATAGCCCTGGACCTTCCTGTCTAGTTTCTCAAGTGGCAGCTCGGGTTTGGGGAGACCACATTAATAGGTGCAAGTACCACCCTTGCTTAGAAGGCCATGTCCCATAATATTTGTTGTATTTGTTCCATGAGAGTATTTTCTAACAATCCATGAGAAACAGTTCACCCATTACTAGAACAATAATGTCAGGGAAGCCCTAGTGCCACATCCTCCCACTAGATAATTACAGTTCACTCCTGTCCTCTCAGGAATCATTTTTGTCATGAGTAATGCTGATTAGTAACACAATTGGCATTTTCCATTTCCAGGAAATAGTGTTAGATTGTTAAGCCAAGGTGATTTTCCCATGGAAAGGGAGAACCACTTATTTTTTATTGTACTGTGATGCATAATAGGCACCCAACACATATTTGTTGGATAAATGAATGAATGAATGAATCAATCAATGAAATAATAAATTAGAGAGCATGATACCAGAGGGGAAAACTTCAAGATATGGTTAAGAAAATTAAAGATCAAACTATGGCCTGGGAAAATTTTTTTGCAAAACATGTATCTGACAAAGGATTCATATTCAAAATATATAAATAGCTTCTACAACTCAATAATAAGAAGCCCAAAAAGTTCAATTTTAAAAATGGTTAAGAGATTTGAACAGATACTTTATCAAAGCAGATAGACAAATGGCAAATAATCACATGAAAAGGTGTGAAATATCATTAGCCATGCAAATTTAAACCACAAGGAGAGAATTCTGCACACTTGCTAAAATTGTAAAATTTAAAAAGCTTGGAATTCTAAGTGTTAGCAAGTATGTAGAGAAACTTACTGTCATACATAGAAGTTCAAAATAGTACAGTTATTTGGCAATACATTTTGGTAGTTCCTTATAAAGTTAATGATACATTTACCATATGACCCAAAAAACTCACTCCTGTGTATTTACTTAAGTGACATGAAAATATTTGTCTACACAAACATTTATATGCAAATGTTCATAGCAATTTGATTCATGGTATTCATCATAATAGCTCCAAGTTAGAAACTACCCAAATGTCTATTCATTGGTGACTGGGTTAACAAATGTGATAAATTTACATAATGGAATACTACTCAGGAATAAAAAGGAACCAACTATTGATACACTTAACAACCTGTATGAATCTCAAAAATATTATGCTAAGGGAAAGAAGTCAGATACAAAAGACTATGTATTCTGTGATTTCACTGATATGTTTTGGGAAAGGCACCATGTAGCGACAGAAAGCAGACCAGTAGTTACAGAGTTTGGGGTAGTAGGAGGGGATTGACTATAAAGTGGCTTAAGGGAATGCTTTGTGATGATGGAAATTCATGGTATGCTCACTTACCCCTGCAAAGCAGACATTAAGAAGGTATAGGGAGTAAGATAATAAGAAAGCATACTCCTTTGGTAGATTATAATTTGTGTAGGAAATGATATTATGAAGTAAATAATAATAAGCTTTATAGAAAAATTTTAACTCTCTGGTCATAAGAATCTTGCTATAATTAATAATTTACAATTGCTTTCACTGCTTACTGACCAACTGTTCATTATAGATATGGACTTTTGTATAGTGTAAAGAAATAGGAGGATCTAGATTCTTTGCACTTCAGTTTTGTGATGATCAAATAATAGCTTAACTACTTCAAAGAATAAACATTTACTTTTTCCTATGAATTATGAACTGAGGAATATACTCTCACACAAAGTCCACTCAATATTTTTGAGTTAAGTTTCTTTCATTTGTGGGTCCTAAATTTATACAGTATAAGTAATTTTAATTTAATGACATATATATAAGAAACGCATTCAAATATGTATTCAACAATCACAGTGGAGTTAAGATTTTCCCCATCCATAAATCTTATTTTAACCTTATTTAATTTATTCTGACTGACATTTAGTTTCTATTCATTACATTAATAACAAAAAGAGGAAAAAAATCCAATAATCTTTACACATGCAGAAAAACTATTTGATAAAATTCAATACCTATTTTTGACTTGAAAATAAATCCCTGGGGGTGCCTGGGTGGCTCAGTCAGTTAAGCACCTTTTTTCAGCTCAGGTCATGATCTCAGGGTCCAGGAACCAAGTCCCACATTGGGCTCCATGCTCAGCAGGGAGTCTGCTTCTCACCCTCCCTCTGCCCCTGCCTCTCCACTTATACTCTCTCTCTCTCTCAAATACATACATAAATGAATAAAATATTAAAAAAATAAATCCCTTGAGAAACTGGGGTTTAATGGCGGACTCCCTTAACCTACAAAAATCTGCAAGAAATAACACACTTCATGGTATTATGATAAAAGCTTTACCCCTGCAACTGAGAAGGGGGAAACAATACCTAACATATTTTCATTTATTTTCAACTCTTAATTGGTGGTGCTCCCCAATGTCAGCCCTCAGATATTGGAATATTTTAGGACCTAGCAATATCTCTGGATCTCTGATGACACTATTTCTGCATCTCCCAGGAAGAGCAATCTTCTCTACTACAAAAATCCCTTGGATTTATCTTGAAAAGTAGAACATTTGCAGATAATACAACCCAGCAATTTCACTTCTAGGTATGCCATGGAGAAAATTTTGTACCTATGCACCAGGAACAATTAGAAGAAAGTTCATGACAGCGCAGATCATGATATATATATATATCTATATATATATATAATAGAAATATATATATATTTCTATTATGAAAATGATAGTTTTAAACAGGATTATTAAATTGTGGAAGTTTAACACAGTTAAACATAAAGTCGTGAAAATAAATAAAATAAAACAAATAACCATCTAAGTGATTTATGAATGTTTAAGGTTGAATGCATACCTATATTTGTGACAAAAAGTTTTAAAAATTAAGGGAATGGTAAATACAAAATCTAAGATACTGATTAGCGCTGATCCAGACAGGAAGCAGGGAAATGGGATGAGGAGAAATACACGAGTTGAGGCAAATAACGTTTTATTTCTTGGTTGGGTGATGGGTTCATTGAAGTTCATTATATTATTGTTTTATAATGTATAGACTTTATGCATATATATTCTTTCTATGTACCAAGTCTGTATACCAAATGACTACATCTTTTATTACAAATGATAGTAAATTGGGGAAAAAGGTTTGCTGTGGTGATGATTCCCTTGCTAGTATGGTACATGGCCACTCAGGTGCTGTGCCTTATTTTATTTCACAGATGAAGATCATCTAAAATGCTTCAAAACTACCAGCTGCCTCTTCTTACTTTTGTGGGTAATACAAAGGCACCCAAAAAGAAAAAAAAATGATAAGACCTGATTGAGGTCTTAGCAGACTTCTATCATCAGATTACCATAGGTTACTGGCCACTGTTTGGATGGGCTCCTTTTGGGTAAGAGCTGGGATCCCATCACAGGCCATGAGCTGAAGAAGCTTGTGGACTGTCAGGCATTCTGTGGCTTCTCTAGAAGAGAGAGTACAATAGGCTAGCAGCTTGTTCGGTCTATCCAGAGCTCAAAATGAGCTCATCTAGCAAATATTAGGGCACAAAGTTCTAAACAGCGTGCCCTTTTCACCAGAGGGCAATTTGAATTTCAATATAATGTTTCTTGAGGTTTAGAGCTTCCACTTACTTTCAAAACATTTCTTGTAAATATAAAAGTTTTCTGGCCTTAAAATTTTATAGTATCTGAAAGCTAGTGTTGACTGATGTAATATTTGTGTTTTTCCTCAGACCGGTCTGGATAGTTTAATTCACAGCTGCAACTGGTACCTTGCCTTAGTCAAGATTTTAAAACTTTGTCTTTAGGATAAAACTGCTCACATGTGGCTAAATAAGCTTGAGTGTAAACATTCATTTATTTAAAATTTAAGAGTTAGAATTTACTTTTTTTTAAGAGAAAGCAATTTAGGAGAATCATTTGGTATTGCCTTTGCTTAGCAAATTATCTGTTGTGTTACGATTTTGCAACAGCTAGAGAAAACCTTCAAAACAGATAAAGGATGAAAAAATTATTTTTCATATATTTTTTCTCATTTTCTTCCTTATCATATGTACTAAATATTCTAGAATTTTCAGGTTAGTAAAAGCATTGCGGCCATTTGAAGAAAAGTAGGTGGCTCAAATAAAATCCTTATTTGTTTCTGAAAGCATATATATTCCAATTGTTAGCATGTAACTAAGAATAAATAAAAAATCACACAAGTGTTAAAAATGCCCTGGATAGAATTAAAAATTTGGAATTTTAAAATATCAACCTTCTAGTTAACTGGTGACTGGAATGGACTTATCTTACCACTTGGAAAAATATTTTAATCTCAACTGGCTTTACCCAATGACAAATATTTCACAACATTGCAAATGACTTAAAGTCTATAGCACAGATCATTGCTTAAAAGTTGTAATCATTTTTTTAAAAAAGTTGTAATCATTTAAAAACTTTATTGATGATGTGGTTTTCAGCTTTTACCTCTAAAAGGGTTATAGTTTCCTTAAGAAGAAACACATAGTTAAGTATAATACTAAGCTATGACCAGCTCGGAAAAAACTGTAAACATTTCCTGATCAAGCATATAGTCTAGCTTCAGTTTAGAAAGCAATTTATTAATTTTAATTTATTAATTATTGAGTTCTTTTTTTTTTTTGGTACCAATTTGTGACTTTGTGCAATTAACCAGGACCTAAAGATCTTTGACTTGTAGACTGGACCAGCATTGATAATAATACTCACTTCATTAAAATTTATACATATTTAGGTGAAAGGATTGGCCCGATTTTTTTTGATTCAACAGCTCGGTGGATCTGTTAGTGACATTATGACCCGTCCAGCTGCATTTATCTCTGTTGTTCTTTAGGACAACAAACAGATGTCAGGTCTGTCCCATGGATCCCTTGGTGTCTCCCGGTAATGAAGCCTGGCGGTAAGCCCGAGTTGTTGCTACGTATTGTGCAATCTAAACACATGCATGGGAATGGACTCAGTCTTATTAGAACCAGACTGAAGCGATGTGCCAGGAATTGTTTACCAGGTTTTAAAAGTCCCAGTAAAGTGCAGTAAATAATAGATCAAATGCATTAAAAAATCTGGTGGCTGTTGATAAACTGCACCAAGTTCCTTAGGGAACTTCTTAACTAAAATGTTTAGATATTGTAAAAAGGGTTATTTAGTGATGTCATCATCAAGGGAGAAGGAAAGCTACAAAAGCTGTAAAAGTTAATAAAGTCACCTTGAATGAAATCTCTGGTCCAGCAAACCCACTGAACTCTAATGAGGTAGGATGAAACAGCAGAATTAATAGCAGGTATCCTAGGACCATATTTAATGGTAAGAAAAGGAAAAAAGCAGTAAGAATTTTCTTCCTTTAGCTTACATTTGAATGGTAATAACGAAAGACCCAATGAGGAAGTCATGCCTGTGGTTCCTTTTTAGTACTCATCAAATAACACCATGAAACACCATCTTCCTGTTCGGACGATGGTGCTGCTGGAGAAGTACAGAAAGGGCGAGAACAGGCTTGACTTCCTCGCCATTCATTCCATTACTCTTGCCAGTTCCCCTGTTGCCCTTGAATGCAAGGAAGCTGGTGTCGTTTGAAAGCAGGGAGTCAGACGAAAGCGAATTGGCTAATATGGGGTCTAATTCATGAAACAGACTCAAAACAATATACCCCCAATAAGTGACAGCAGCCTCGCGAATGCACGGTTGAATTTCTATTGAATTGCCGTCCCTGTGCAGTTAGAGTCAAGGGGAGGGGAGCAAGGGTATTATGGACACTGTCTCTTACAGCACGATGTTCTATGTGAGTAATTTTAAGGAGTGAAAGAGGACAAAACTAACGTTTGCAGAGAGGCTGGCACCTTACAGTTTTTCCTCCATTCTATGATGGAGCCCATGATATTCCTGTTTTTAGTAATGAGGAAATCCAGGCAGAGAGAGCCAAAGTACTTTGTCAAAGGTTATGCTTCTGATCAATGACAAAGCTGAAATTTTACCTTGGGTCTGTCTGTCTCCTAATATTTATGTTATTCTGGACTAAGACCACCACCAGAATCACCTTTGGAGATTTGAAAATATATGCACGCCTGATAATATCCTTTATGGATTTGAAAGGAGACAGGAGAAACAACTGATAAAATTTAAACGTGGACTAGAGATTAGACAACTAATTTATCAATATTAAATTTTCTGATTTTGGTAATTGTACTATGAAAATTATACCCGTGTTTTTGGGAAATACACACTTAAATATGTGCCTATAGATAGATATTCTATATCTGTGTCTATGTAGGGATAGATGAACAAATCAATAGAGACAATGACAAAACAAGTGGGGGATATATAAATAATTCTGGGCACGAAACACTGTATTTTGTGAAAATACTGACAATAATACCTTTCGTCCCATAGTTCTTTTACTAAGATGAGGGTGTATTCTCTCCTCCCCACTTGAATTTGGGTGGGCTAGATAATAAAAGGCAATAGAGCTACTGCCTCCTTCTCCTGCCTGCCCACTTTTGGACCCAAGCTGCTATGCTCTGAGGAAGCTCAAGCAGCCCATCTGAAAGCCTGTGTGGCGAGGCCCCCCTGGAAAGGAATGGAAGTCCACAGCTCTCAGCACTGGCTGAGCACTGATCTCGTAACAACACTGATTTGCCAGTCAAAGAAGAACCATCTTGCTCTAACTGCCCTAACCAGGACCTCTGCTGGTGCTGCACCAAGCAGAGCCAAGCCTTCCCTCTGACACCTGCCAAAGGTCAGGTCTGTGAGATAAAATACAACTTTTTAAAAAAAGTCACTACTTTTTGAAATGTTTATTGTGTAGCAATAAATCGCAAGAACTCAGAGTAAAGAGTATATGGCAGTTCTTTGTACTATTCTTGTAGCTTTCTCATAAGTTTACAATGATATCAAAATGAAAGTTCAAAGACCATATACTCAGCCTCTACCTTCAGAGGTTTAGTGCATGGAGGCATGTGTATTTTGAAACAACTAAACAAACCAAAACCAAACAAAAAGACTTTTCAGGAGATTCTGATAGATGTCTTTATTTATAAATCACCAGTCTAGTTGGAAAGACGCAAATTCAGAACTATGATAAAAAATTATGTTAAGTTTCAAAATTAGGCAAATGAAGTTATGCTAGAATATAGTAAGAACTTCAATAAATTAATCATGTATATACATAGATGACTGGGATTTTTTTTTTTAGTTATTACCTGAACTTTTTTTAAAAAATGTGATATTTCCTTCATTATTTGAAGCTTGAGGCCATTCTAATGAGAATTTTTAGGTTCTTTCAAGACTAAGTTTTTTCCTGTAAGGCTGTCAGGCTATGATTTTTTTTTTCCTTCTATTCTTTGTGTGTGAACTTGACATACTGAACACCTCTATGGTGAAAATTTGGAGAACATCGGTATATTCTTTTTTTTTTAAGATTTTATTTATTTGACAGAGAGAGAGATCACAAGTAGGCAGAGAGGCAGGCAGAGAGAGAGGGGGAAGCAGGCTCCCCACTGAGCAGAGAGCCCGATGTGGGGCTCCATCCCAGGACCCTGAGATCATGACCTGAGCTGAAGGCAGAGGCTTAACCCACTGAGCCACCCAGGCACCCCAGGTATATTCTTGTTATAGACCTCTACCTTAAGAAAGGTGACCAGCAATCTATATCATATTAAAGTGACATTTCACATTTTGAAATTTGTATAGATTTATGTCAATATCCAAGTGGTTGAATTTCTTGAGTCTACCATGAATGTCCTCCTAAGCAAGTCACAAGGAGGAGCAGGGGTTGTGTCATTTGTATCAACAAAGGACTTTCATGCAGTGGCTGAGTTAGAGAAATGATGTTCTTTGCCAAAGAAACATGTCAGGATCCTAGACAAGCTCACTGAAGCAGGCATCCAGGGTTGATCTGGAATTGAGCAAAACCTGAAGCAGATATAGAAGCCCTTTCATATTGACCAGGAAAACATATATGAGAGTTGGGCAAGGTGGCCATACCTTAGTGGGTATGCTCACACCAAGCACTATACATTCATACTCCACATACCAGTAGAGAATGGAATCTTAATATACTGTCAGATTTATTTATCTTTGTGTAGGGGCCTCTGTTATTTCTTCTCTTTATGAATGGCACAACAATCTATCTGGTATTTCAAGCCAAAATCAGAGAAAAAAAACCCTAGGTTTCTCTTCTGTTCTTCATTTCCAAATCAGATTTCCAAGTCATTTGTTCTCACCTAAAAACGCTTATTGTTTTCCTCCACTCATCTTCATTCCCTCCTTTGATGCCCTAGCTCCGGTCCTTGTGATCTATCACAAGGACTATAGTAGCTCCTAACTAATCTCCTGACTCTAAGTATTGACACCTTCTGATTCACCCATTCCTCTTTCCTGCCTGTCACATTCAATACAAATAAACCACTATATATTGCTCTTTTTTTTTAATAGATTTTTTTTTCTTTTAGAAAGAGAGAGAATGAACAAGCACAGGAGGGGAAGAGGGGGAGGGAGAATCCTAAGCAGGCTCCATGCTCAGCTTGGAATCCAACATGGGGCTTGATCCCAGGACCGTGAGATCTTGATCGAAGCAGATAGTAAGCGTCAGTGGCTTAACCAACTAAGCCACCCAGGTGTCCCATGTATTACTCTTGATCAAAGTTTTTCAGTGTTTTTCATCAGGTGCAGATTCAATTTCAGGTCTTTTTTAGGAATCACATGGTCCTTCTCAATACAGCTCTTGTCTACCTTTCTAATTTCATCTCTTGCCACTTTCTTCTGAATTTAATGCTTCATCCCTACAAACCTACTTACATTCCTGAATATACTATGCTCTCTTACACTCCTATGCCCTTGAGCAAACTATTCTCTGCCAAGAATACCCTCTCTGTGTTTGCATCCTGCCTACCTGGCAATTTCCTATTGATGCTTCAACTCTCAATCCACATGCCATCTTGTGGGTGCAATTGTTAGTATCATCTCCATTAGAGCAATGACCATATTCATTCAACATCCAGCACATGTTTATTGCGCCAATGCTGTATGCTTGGCCATTTTTAGGCATTTGGGATAGAGAATTAAATAAGAATATAAAACGTTTCTGCTCTGAGGAGGTGCGTTCTGCCACAATGGTTGATTTGCTCTCCATCTCCTCACAAGTCAATATAGAACTTGAGAGCAGGGCATTCATTTTAATGATCTTTGTATCCTCTGCACCAAGCGCAGCATCCATCCCATAGCAGGAACTGAGTAACATTTTATGACTATTTAATGATTAACCTGATACTAGTTTCCAAAGGATACTTTTTAAAAAAAATTTTTTTTTAAATTTCTTTTCAGCGTAACAGAATTCATAGTTTTACACCACACCCAGTGCTCCATGCAATGCGTGCCCTCCAAAGGATACTTTGAATCAAGGAGAAAAGCAGTAGATGTCAGAAGACAAACTCCTTTTCAAAATCCTTGTTTCACATTTTCCTCTTAACATGAGGGTAATGAAGTAGTCCAATGATCTTGTGCCCTATGCAATCTCTCTATGATGTTTTTTTCTTTCTTTGCATTTATATTGTTTTATCTCCTTTCCTGAGCAGTCCAGGTATCCTGCTGCTATTTCTAGGATGAAGGGGTAACTTCTAAGTAGAGATGATCCCAGGAAAGTCATGAGGGAATGAAGATTCCATCTCCCCTGTCCTCAAACTCTCCTTTATTTCAGGCAGATCCTTTTTTAGAGACCCAGATACCCTCTTCCTCCATTGCTAAACTTCCTTTCAGGGAAGGTGCAGACATGATGGTATCACGTGATTACTTACCTCTTAGTGAGACTCTGTGAATATATGAGAGTATATCAGCTCTTCCACTGAATTTGTCTTGATTCTAGTGGACAAATGGAAAGTTGCCCTTCTAAGAGAATTTCAACTAATAAGACATGTTTTTGTTGAATAAAACTTCTCCCTCCTTCTCTGAAACCACAAAAGGTAAATGTTTATGTGCATATTATTATGTCCTGCCTGTTCCTTCTTTTTGGTGCTCACCCTTGGCAAATTCAAATATGAGTTGGTGGTACTTCTAAAGCCCAGAAGTGAAAAAGCATGCTTCATGCCCACCCTGAAATACACAGACATATACATGTAAAGTGGAGATCTGGACTCAACACTCAGCCACTGGAAGGGGGAGGCTGGGCAGTGGTCCTGGAAATGGTTACTATAATGCTTTCTTTCTAGGAAAGCATACACAGGTTTGATTTCACTGAAACGATTCTAAATATCTTGAGAACAGAAAGATTTTCTCCTTGAACAGAACTACCGTGGGGTTTACTGTTTCAGAGTTTCAGGTTGTAATGGTTCCATCCAGGGCAGAATTACTTGAAGGCAATGGCCGTAAAATCCTTTTAGTTCCTTTATTTACTAATGCAGTTTTATACCATTCAATCCACTGAGCTGCATCTTACAACAGAAACCATCACAGAGCTCCTACCATATAAAACAATAGCTATTGAAATCCTACCCGCGGAGCTCCTGATACTGTTCTGTGTTGAGAAACATTTTATTCTTTGGGTTCTCTGTGTTTTATTAGAAGCAAGTACACTGATTTCAAATATTAAAAACATACTTAAAAATATGTCTTTTTTTGGGCTAGGTGGACATAATCATGCTGAGAAAGTTGGGATAATGCCTGGAGCTGATTCACCTGATACAACACAATCTTATTGTTCCTACATGGAGAGGGTTATTTTAGTATCCTGTGACCTTAAAAATAATTGGAAATAAACATTTAATAGTCAGCCACTCATTTGCCCAGCATATATTGAGTACCCATCACGTATGCAGTAAGGTCTTTGTTACTGTCTAGATATTCAATGGCAAACAGAGCAGTCCCTTCCCTACCCTCACAGAGTTTACAAAGAGAGGGCAGATTAAGACAGAAAAAGATGCCTCACAAACAGGTAGATAAGCACATGTTGTAATTATTGCTAGGAGAAAGACTTGAGCCAAATGATTACAGTTGATTCTAATTAACATTGGGGTCATATAAATACAATCAAGATCTTTTATTTAAAACCCCCATATGACTTTCTGTCACATTTAAAATCAAGTTCAGAGGGCTCACTGATACACAGAAGGCCCTGCGTGGTTTTGTTGTAGCTCACCTGTCCAGTTTCCATTTGTAACCCCTTTCTACCTCTCTCACATAATTTATTCACATGGGTCTTCATTCTTTTGCTTCCTATTCCAAGCTTGATTCCTCTTCAGGGCCTCTGGTCCTGTGCACTTTTTTTTTTTTTTTTTTTTGTTGGAATGCTTTACCTTGGATTTTCTCATGGATAACTTCTTCCTGATGGGCCTTAGATAATAGGCCCTCTACAGAAAGTTGTTCCCTAATTATCCATTCAAATAGCCCCTTATTTCCACCTATTTTTTTCACCATCACAATACCTTAGACTTAGATCACAGAGTTATTTGACATTCTTGGTGTGTGTGTGTGTGTGTGTGTGTGTGTGTGTGTGTTCCTTTGTTGACTTGTTTATTTTCTGTCTTACCCACTGGAAGGTAAGCTCTGTGAGGTAAGTGAGACCTCAACACTCATCCCAGAACTTAGAATTTGTCATGGGGAAGTTTTTATTACTCTGTCTAGAAGCACCTCTGAGTCCATCCATGCTAAATATAGCTGAATCCATTCCAGTGCTTTCCTGAGGTTTGCTGTCCAGCTTGAATCAATAGTCGGGGGGAGATTCAGCTTCTGATTTGTATCTATTGATACCTTCTTTGCCAATCACATACACACATTTCAAGGAGGTGAAATTTAGTATAGAGTCCAGGACAGTTAAGTCCCCTTGAAAGTAAAAAATCTCCAAAACAATTAGCAGAGTTAGAGCTTGGTGGAAACATATTTTCAAATTCCTTTTTTCAAAGAGTACACATAGTCACTGTGAAACGCCAGCAAGTGGCCCACTTTCAAGTTATAGTGTGTTTTACCCAGAAAAGAGAAAGGAGTACCTTCAAAGTTTAATCTTAAGATACCGAAAAATATTTTATAGGAAAAAATGTGGTGCTCCACTCTTAATCAGGACTACTATTTCCTCTAAAAAATTTCTTAATTTTTCACATAATGGCTGATATTAACCACAACAACAGCAGCAGCAGCACATGTTTCATTTTAATTGCAAAGGCATTTGTGTAAATGGTGGCTTCCTTAAGTTAGTATTATATAGCAGTAGCTAAACTACATTTGGGAACATTTTACTGGAATGTCAGCACATCTGTAGTGCATCTTTAACTGATTGAAATCAAAACAAAGAAACTAATTTAAAACATTTTTAAAGTCTTTGTTGACACACAGTATTACATTAGTCTTGGGTTTACAGTGAAGTGATTCAACTTCTCCATGCACTATACTATGCTCACCACAAGTGTAGCTACCGTCTAGCACCATACAACTCTATTACAATACATTGGCCAAAGTATCTATGCTGTGTTTTTAGTTTTCATGACTTATTCATCTCATAACCAGAAGCCTGTATCTCACTCTCCCCGTTACCCATTTTGCTCATCCCCCTATCCTTCCCCCCTCTGGCAACCATCAGTTTGTTCTCTGTATTTATAGATCTGATTCTGCTTTTTGTCTTTTTGAAGAAACTAATTTTGGAAGATGAGTCTCCAGTTCCCTCATACACCCTTACTGTTTTATTTGATCTTAGCATTTTCAGAAGACTAAAGAAGAGCTAGAGAATTAACTTCTACAAAGAATGAAAACAATGGTATTAAAACCAAGGGACACTTGGGCCCATGGGAATCCAAACTTCTTGACTCTCTCAACTCTTTTTTAAAGGGGAAACCAGTAATGCCCACTTGATGTCATGTGGTGGGAGAGCTCCCACTGGCCTTCTTCCTTAGTTTTCAGTACCACAGAGAAGTCTATGTTCAGCTGGTATGACTGTTTATCTCAGCTTTAGACAACTTAACAGTGCTAGGGGAGAGTGTCAATGCAGTTGTAGGAATAAGGCCAGTGGCCCCTGAAATTAACACCCTTAGTCTTTATGCACAATGTCTGCCTGTTTTGTCTTGATCAGCTGCCATTTTGGGCTTGGGATGACAAGGCTCTGTGAAGATAAAGCAACGTTGGATGGTGTCTTTTGTGTTAACAGGTGAGGACGGAGAAGGCTCAGGTGGAGTGCTGAAGGGCGTTGAAAGGATTCTCCATGTGAGAAAGATATTTTCAATATATTAGGGAATTCCAGCAATGGGGCTTATTTTTATTAACTTTTTGTTTACCAAAGACTTTAGTCACATAAATAAAATAAAATAAATAGAAAAAATAAATAAAAATTAAAAAAAGAAATTAGTTTTTTTTTTAACCATAAGATAGTATAACACCTGCATTTTAACTGTGTTTGGCATAAATAGACTTTTTATTTCTCCCCCTCAAATAAGATTTTGACCAGTAACAACCATGGGTTTGTTAAGGGAAAATAAGGTAATAATGAGAATCCTTTTACTTCTATAGGTAGCATCCATCGTCTACCTACAAACTGACAAATTAATATCTACTAAAGAAAAATGTCTTATTGCTTGTTATTTATGTAAGTTTGCTTATTGCTTGTTAATTCTGCTTCACCAAGTTGCCAGAGGGATGCTGACATTGCCCTTTTATTTTCTTCTTAGGTATATGGAAGAAAAACAAGGCATTGACAGAGTACTTTTGATTGGTATGACATCCTGAGCAGATATGGGAAATCCTTCTCAAGTTTCAATACATAAAAATTCCAAATAAAATATAACAACAGCAAAAACAAAAAAAATCTTTAAACATATAATTGAGCTCCACAGAAAGGGGACTCCTTAGGTAAATGAATGGAGTGGGTAATTGAAACTCAGTTCAGGGCGTTAGATGTGACATGTGGGCCTGACAAGAGAATGGGGACTCAAAGTGGGCTCTGTTTCAGCAGCAGGCTGGAGTTGAACTCCTCACATGACTCAGAGCACCAAGATAAAAAAATGCACACAAAGCTGGTCTTAGACTTGTGAGACCCAAGGGCTCAAAATTCAACACTCAAAATTGCTCAGCAGGATTCTTCTCCAACCCAGGGAACATTGGAAAATTAAATCCTCCCCCATATCTAGCTAAAAATGATAAGCAACAAGTAGAAACAAGTGCCATGAAGAGTCAGAGAATGCAATAAGTGAGAGACTTTGCCTGCACAAATATTGTAGGCATAAAATACCTGAGAGACCATGCATAGCATGCCAGCAATAGCCCATCAATATATAAAACAATAGGTAACCTTGGAAACAAACTGAAAAAGAATATTTAGGAATAATAAAATTCACAGAAACTGAAGTTTTAAAAGTGCAACTAATTCAGTGAACAGTGTAATCATTGAATTGGAAAAGTTAATGGAAAGACTGATAAAAAATAGAGAAAAATTAAGCATACAGAGATAAAGAGGTGAAAAATATGAAAGAGATGCTAAGATCCATAGAGGATAAGATAAAAAGATACACCAACATTTGCTGATAAAATTCCAGGAAAAAAAAAAAGAGAATACAACAGAGCTTGGTATTAAAAGAGAAAATGACTCAGAAGGACTTCTTGGAACTGAAGACAGCTCTCAAGTTGAAGAAGTACATCAAGATCCAACAGGAAAGAGAAAAATAAATTACACCCAGAAAAACCACAGCAAAATTGCAGAATATCAAGAAGAGAAAAACTTAATCAGAAAGAGAAAAGCCAGCTAACTTCTAAAGGAACAATGATTACATTGGCAACAGATTTCTCAGCAGTGGCAATCAGAGCTACAAAACAGTGAGATCATAGTTTCAATGTTCTGATGTAAAATCTTTGTCAACCTAGAACTCTATATAGGTCAACTATGACCTGAGAGTGAAGGCAAAATCAAGACATTTTGAGCCATATAAAGATGGAGAAGACATGTTTCCCCGGCATAGGCATCAGCCTGTTATTGGTACTCTTCTTGAGAAGTTTAGGTATTTTGAGATAGATGCGGAGTAACAAGAGTGGGCGACATGGATTTGGTGGACGGGTGTTGACCATCCATTAATCTCTCTTTTTAGGGTTCCTTCCAGGATGGAGAGGCCAAAGTGGCATTCTTTTTTTAAAGATCTTATTTACTTATTTGAGACAGACTGAGAGAGTGATAGAGAGAGAGAGAGAGAGAAGGAGAGAGAGAGCACACAAAATGGGGGGCAGTGGTGTGTGGGGGCTGTGGCAGGGAGAGGCAGAGGGAGAAGCCGACTCCCTGCTAAGTAGGGAGCCCGATGTGGGGCTTGATCCTAGGACCCTGGGATCATAACCTGAGCCAAAGACAGATGCTTAACTGACTGAACCCCCCCGGTACCCGCACAGTAGCATTCTTATACATCATCTATATTTCCCAGGCTCCTTGCAATTAGATTCCAGCAGTGATTTATGCTCAGTCAGGTGTACTCAAACAGGACCTGTGTTTGCTGTTTGCATTGCTTCTGTTGGCAAGCTGAGTTGTGAAACTTTCATCCCTGTGCTGGATGGAGTGCTAGCAGAAACCCCAGGGACCACAAGCTACTTTTTTTTTTATCCATATAGAGAGACAGTGTGGAGAACACCCATTTTTTGGGATGTAGTTGGAGCAGTTGGACTTGGCTCTCAAGACATACAGTAACAGAGTTGCAGGGATTTCTGTTTGTGGTGGCTGTGTGTGTGGCCTTTTCCTCATTGAAGGGAAAGATTATAGCTGGGAAAGTTCTGGAGCAAGTGACTTTCTGTAAATGGAAGAGGTAGCAAGTCTTAGTAATCCAAATGTGAATGTGGTCATAGTGTGTGCTGCAGTGCTGTGCCCAGGTCCTTTCTATTCACTAACACTCCCATGTCTCTGCTGTCCTGAATGTTGGCTGTCAGGAGCTCATAGCTACTCTTCTCTAAAGAAATGCCCCAGATGATGGGATCCAGGTTACCTGGAAATTTATGCATCATCCTCCAAGGGCAGCCCCAGCCAGTATCTGAAAAGCAATAGAGCACAAAAGCCTGGTCTTCTTACTGCAAGCAGGGGGAGCTCTATGGTGATTTATACTCTGGAGTTTCCCCGTGAGATCAGGCTGAAATCAGCCTCCAGCTGAAACTATTTTCTTTTTGCTTTTCCCCCCTGCCCTAGCCTGCCTTTTGTCCTCTACTGAGAATTCACTCAGTAAATCTTGAACAAGATTCCTTTCCTCAGGATCTGCTTCTGGGAAACCACATCTATGACAGTTGGCCAGGAGTGGGCCTATGAAACAGGCTTTAAGGATAGGATTTGCTTAATCTCAACTGGGTTGCAAAAAGGATCCTGCTATGGGTGGTAGGTGGAATGCTGATGGTCACTAGAATGTTGTATTGATAACATTTACAGAGACTTTCACTTGTGGTGGATTGGGATGGAATAGAGGTGAAAGAAGATGCACTAGATAGTGTAATTTCTTAAGCGCTTGAAAGGGTTGGGGAGAATAGTAATTCTAAGGACTGTGAAATTGGAGGTCTACTGCTAACTGCAAATCATTTATTGCCGGCGAGAAGTGGCAGGCTTAGATATATTAATTAACAACCTCAGGTTCAGTGTGATGTTCAAAAAACCTTTTGACAATATGTCAAGAGACTTTCATCTTCTGTAACCAGAGGGCCGTGTAAAACATGGGCATGGGACTGAACTGTGCTATTGGAAAAGACTTTAGAGGAGGTTGAATGTTCAGCTTGAGTTAGTCTCCCATGTCAAATTCAGGACTGTGTTCTGGGAGCAATGGGACCCCAGGACTTGAAATGGGTAGACTTAAATAGGTGCCCTCGAGAATCTTGAATCCATAGATTCCCTCAAACCCTTTGCAAAAGAGGCCCATTTTCCTCGCATTTGAGGACAAAGACCACAAACACAGTGCTTGTTCTCAGCATTAGTCCTTTTATCCACTCCTGACTACTAAAACAATAACCAGAGTCAAATCCCGGCACAGTGTGGAGAGGGAAGTGATGGGTCTTCATCAGAGGCAAAGATTAGAGACCAAATGAACAGCAGGACTTGGTTAGTTTGTATTGGCAGGAACCAGGAGACTATGAAGAATGTCTTGGGAGCCCCTGATAGATACACAGGAGTTTGTCAATATGGGAGATCCTTCCATGGCACAGATTTCAACACTCTGCCATGAGCAGTTGGAATATCTTCTAGATTGGCACCCAGAAACCTGGAAAACTTTGAGCTGCACTAAAAGAGGTAAGAGGACAGAACTGCTCTGGCAGATGGGGCAGGAAGGGATGGGTAGAGAGAAGTAGGAATGTGATTATTTATCCTCAGGAAGACCTGGAGGATACCATGCTCACCAAGTCAATAGGAAATCCACTGAGGAAGGGGAAACCAGCTTCACTGAGAAGATCAGTGGTGCTTGTTTTCTCCAGGTTAGAACTTACTCCTCCAAATACATCTATTTTTCAATATATAATATCTTAGCAGGGGTCATAGCTACTACCAAGAGTTTCATTATAATTTAGATTAGCCAATTAACTGAAAAGGAAAAAATTCCTTGATAAAGCTGCTGTTTGGCAATAGTTTCCATTTCCAGTAATATTTAAGCTTCTTGCAAAAAATTAAAATTTTCCTCAAAAAAATTGTTATTTTTTAAAAAGATTTTATTTATTTGACAGAGATCACAAGTAGGCAGAGAAGCAGGCAGAGAGAGAGGAAGGGAAGCAGGCTCCCTGCTGAGCAGAGAGCCCTATGCAGGGCTCGATCCCAGGACCCTGGGATCATGACCTGAGCTGAAGGCAGAGGCTTTAACCCACTGAGCCACCCAGGTGCCCCTATATTTTTATCATCTTAGGAAATTAGTGATAATTAATTACTATTGTTTATTCTCATTCATTGCATTATAAAAATGTAACCGAATAGTCTTTAGCTCAAAACTTTGTATCTCAAGAGAAATAAATTGCTTAATTCTTCTTCTTCTTCTTTTTTTTTTTTTTTACTAAGATTTTAGTCATTTATTTGGGAGATAGAGACAGCACAAAGGGAGAGTGGGAGGGAGAAGCAGACTCCCCGCTGTGCAGGGAGCCTGATGTGGGACTCAATTCCAGGACCCTGGGATTGTAACCTGAGCCAAAGGCAGTTGTGTAATGGACTGAGCCACCCAGGCATCCATAAATTGCTTAGTTCTTAACAGAATTTCACGGATGGCCTCAAACTTAAGACAACTGCCTCAGTTTGACTAAATCTATTTTTTCAAATAGACTGTCCTGGTTTTAAAGCTATCAATGAGGGGCACCTGGGTGGCTCAGTGGGTTAAGCTTCTGCCTTCGGCTCAGGTCATGGTCTCAGGGTCTTGGGATCCAGCCCCGCATAGGGCTCTCTGCTCAGCAGGGAGCCTGCTTCCTCCTCTCTCTCTCTGCCTGCCTCTCTGCCTACTTGTGATCTCTCTCTCTCTCTCTCTGTCAAATAAATAAATAAAATATTAAAAAGAAAATAAAGCTATCAATGAAGTGTCTTTGGAAAGAAAATTTCCCCTAAAGTTTCAAGTAAATCCCTCATCCTTCCAAGACATCTTCCTAGTGGTCCAAAAGGAAATTATTTTTTATAAAATGAGATTAGGAAAATTCTGTTAGTGGACCAATTCCAAAGGAACCTGTACCTTCCCTCAGGAAATCTGAATTATATTTGGAGCACTTGCTACAGTAATCTATCTGTAGCCAAAAAACTATCATTTTTTAAGATAATGACACAAGTAAGTGAAGCAAAGTGATCTGACCTGGTACATCAGCCCTGGGCAGCAGTGAGACACTGCCTGGGCTCACAGTGCCCCTTAGCTCCTGGAACATGCTGTGGCTGCTCCCCTGAGTACGGGCTGGGGATGTTATATCACATGACATCCGATGTGGTGCCTCTTACAGGGTAAAGAGTCAGCACTAGCGCTTTCCATCTAATACAGAGAAATGTTCAGGAGTGACATTGGTCTCGACGTCAGTGTGGGTGACCATTTATGTTTGGGACTTTATTTCATTTCATGCCAAGAGTAAAGTAACCCTGGAAAATAAAGTGCTATTTGCCATATCTGGTTTGATTTGTGTAAGTTAATAAATTTTTAAAGCCACTGCCTTTTTTCTCTGTGTGGACGAGGTTTTGATGTTTGCCCCTCACACAGGTTCCTCTAAAAGCTGCACATAATTTTAGACCTTAAGCATTTCAACATATGGAACTAAATTAGGTATCTTTAATGTAGTTGTGAAACCTTACTCAATTCACATGTAAATGGGTACAGCATTTGGACATCTTTCTCCTCCTTGATTGAATTGAAACTATTTTTTTAAGCCTAAAAAAGCCATGGGAGATTGGAAGGAACTTATCCAATGGCTCCATAGGTCCTGATTATGATGTGTTTTATCATCTCATAGTTATCTTAAAATATAATAATAGAGAAATCGGAGTTTAATGACAGGCTATGGGGAATTTCAACAAAATGTTTGCATTCATCATTACTACTTCCCAGTAAATACTACACTGAAGTCCGCAAGAGCCCTCCTTCTCTGAAAACCATACCACCACCTTCACTGCCGACACAACAGAAAGCACCATTGACTTTTGGTGCTTTCACTCTATCAGTGGAAACCCAAAGCAAAATATCCTTTATACTACATATCTAATGTTTTTGTTCCCTGAAAATTACCAGGATACTTATTTTTGTAAGTTATGTTCCATAAATTTTCAGAATCTGTGGACAAGAACTAATTTTCTTGTAAAAAACCCCACAAAAACTAAAACTTCTCTGAAAGGATTATTTCATACATACTTTTCTTTAAATTCTAGTCTAGACTGAAAACAGAACTCATATAATCCCATTTTTAAAAAGGCCACAAACACCATTCCAAAAGGAAGACTTTAAACTCTTTCAACCTTATGAAACGTAAGATATTTGAACTTTTAAAACTAAAATGTTTAATTTCCGTAATATCTATCAAAGCTATAATATATAAACTATATTATATATAGTTTATATGTTATATAGTTATATATAAACTAATATATAAACAAAGCTATAATATATAAACTTAAGAGTGACTGCAATACGTCACTGGTTTGCTGTGAAAACTGGAAACCAACTTGGCCTTCCCTTACCAAACTGTTTATATTTGTTATGGAATCATGCCACATAAGGATTTACTCAATATAAAAGTATTTGATATAGAACATATCTATACACACACACACACTAATGAGTTGAAACTGATGAGATGCCCAGGCTCATTACATCACGTGCCCTCCTTAATGCCCATCACCCATTTACCCTATCCCCCCCCCCACCTCCCCTCTAGCAATCCTCATTTTATTTCCTGGGGTTCAGCAACCCTTGTGGTTAACTACTTGGCAGGTCTCTGCAGTTGTCCATTAGTTGTCTCATGGATACAAAAGTCTTTTCCTCACCAAGGGAGTATCCTGTCATCATGGTTGGATCTGGAAGGGGGCTAAGGTACTAGAGGTAGATCCATGCCAGGGTCTAATCCCAGAGTTCAAACCCCCAGCACAGAGGAGTGGTAGGACTTCCCGTGCCCATGTGTTGGGATAAAATACCTTATGCAAATTTTATAGATTTGCGAATTAGGCAACACCAATGAGTTGAAGCTGATGAGATGCCCAGGCCAATATATTGGAAAAGTCAGTGTTTTTATAAAGACTGTAACTTCTTTATCTATATATTTTTTAAAAGATTTTATTTATTTATTTGTCAGAGAGAGTGCACAAGCGGGGGAACCACAGGCAGAGGGAGAAGCAGGAGCCCAACGGGACCTGGGGATCATGACCTGAGCCGAAGGCAGACACTTAACCGACTGATCCACCCAGGTGTCCCTCTTTACTTGTTATCTTAAGAAAACTCGGACACTGATCTCAGCAAGTTTTAATTATCAGACTTTAATAACAGTTTTGTGAGTGCTTGTCTTCTATTACAGGATTTGGCTCAAACTCCAGCTCTGCCATTAACAGTTCATTATGAATTAGACACCAGATCTCTCTGAACTTCAATTTCCTATCTGCAAAATGAGAGGTTTAGAATAGATTAGATAATCTCTAAAGCTGCTTCTGGCTCTATTTCTCATTTTCTCACTTCCTAGCAGCAGCCCACTATGATACATGATTCTTCATGAACTGCACTGAATACATATCACCGTTCCTTCCTACTTCAAACTCTTTCCTCCCAGTGAACTCTGTGGTCCCAGACTTTCCTGATTTTCCTTGATGACTCTTTTCCTTCTCTGCCTCCCTCACTTTTTTTCCCTTAACCCTTCAAGTTTTGGCATTGTCTACAATTCATGGTATTATCCTTCTTTCTTACCCTATAACTACTCTCCTTGTGTGATCTCATAAATTTTAGGCTATCTCTAGTTGTGTGCTGTGGGCGCTTCTAACTTTACGAGTGTTTATCTAACTGTCTGCTGTGCATTTTCTTATTTCACATCAGCTCAAATCAGCATGTCCAAAACAAATTCACCACTTGCCATTCTTTTTAAAGTAATAAGCTCTTTATTTAAATTCAGTTTAGTTAACATTATTAGTTTCACAGATAGAATTCAGTGATTCATCTGTTGCATAAAACACCCAATGCCCATTCCATCAAGTGTCTTCCTTAATGCCCATCACCCAGTTACCCCATGTCTCTCCTCCCACCTCCCCTCCAGTAACCCTCAGTTTGTTTCCTAGAGTTCAGCCTCTCTTATGGTTTGCCTTCCCCTCTAACTTATTTTTCCTTCCCTTCCTCTATGATCATCTGTTTGGTTTCCTAAATTCCACATGAGTGAAATCATATGGTATTTGTCTTTCTCTGACTAATTTCACCTAGCATAATATCTTCTAGGTCCATTCACATCATTGTAAATGGCCACCTGCCATTCTAAATTTCTTCCTGTTTGTTAATGTCACCATCACTCCCCTAAGTCATTCCTGTACTGAGCTTTGAGTCCTCTCTTTCCTTCACTATTACCATCTATCAGTTAACTCTTGAGCATTTCATTTTTCACTGCCCTCATTCAGGATCTCTCAAAGTGAAGAGGTACCCCACCCTCCTTCTGCTCTCGTTGTCTGGGGTCTGGCTACACCATGCAGTTCTGACCACCTCTCTCTTGGGGTTGAAAGCCTTCATTGACTTTTAATAAGCTGCAGTGTGGTACCCAGTTTGTGGTCCATAGACCCTTAGGAACACTTAAAAGTTGTGGTTAATGTTTGTAGAACTATGCTGGCTGCAATCTTTATTTTTTCAAATTTTTATTGAATTCTAGTTAGTTAATGTATCATGTAATATTGGTTTCAGGAGTAGAATTTAGTGATTCATCACTTATATATAATACTCAGTGCTCAACGCAACAAGTGCCCTTCTTAATAACCATTGCAATATTTGATTACAGACTGAACAAATAATATTTCTTACACATGTATCCATGACTATTTCTCAAAAGTTTATAGATATAGGTTATGATTAATAATATAAGTAATAAACTCCTAAATGTCAGTGAATTTGTAGTAACTTTCTGATTTTGTGTATTTTTAAATGCATATGAATAGTAAAAGTATAATAATGATCACGTGGAAGCCCTAAATTCATCCATATTAAAAATGGGTGTTGAGGGGCACCTGAGTGGCTCAGTGGGTTAAGCTTCTACCTTCGGCTCAGGTCGTGATCTCAGGGTCCTGGGATAGTGCCCCGCATCGGGCTCTCTGCTCAGCGGGGAGACTGCTTCCCCCTCTATCTCTGCCTGCTGCTCTACCTACTTGTGATCTCTCTCTGTCAAATAAATAAAATCTTTAAAAAAAATGGGTGTTGATATTTGAAAAAGCTGGTAACCTTTGACTAAGCACCAAGCTTTTCAAAAGCGACTCAGTTCTATGACCAGACTCTATGGCTCTTCTGCTCATTTTCGTAGCTGCCCACCTGGTATTTCACAATCCAGGGACACCTGACTCTTTGTGGTCCTTATTACACAACATGCTATTTGTCTTTGTCACTATAAACCCTTTCCTCTGTTGTTTGACTTTTTGTGGCTAAATCTTATTTTTTCAATTTTTTTTCCATTAAGACTTTAATCAAAGATTCTTTATCCAGAAAGTTTTTCTTTTATTTATTTATTTATTCATTTATTTTTACAGGAAGTTTTTCCTTATCTTAAGAACCTTCTCACTCCCAATTCTATATGCATATCTCTGTCTTTATACCTATCAAGTTGTATTATACTTAAATACTCAAGCATCTATTTTCCCACTGGATCATAAATTACTCCATGTCTCTACCATTATGCCTATATTGGTACCTCCAGACTTCTAGCCTTTTGCCTGCCATTAATATGAATTCAGTGCCAAACCCTTCTAGACTTTTTGAAGCATTATTACCTGTCTCCCTATACCATAATGTTTACAAGGTTATTGAAAAGATTTTAGCAGGATACCTTCTATTACAAACTGCTGTAAGCCAACTGGGCCGAAAATATGACATTATTTTGGTAGATATTGGTAACCTCTAGAAGTTAAGGGTCACTGAGGGCTACAGTTGTCTATAGTCTTGCTTACAGGTGAGGTATGACAACCCCTGTTGTCTCCGACCAAATTCTGTTACATATAGAAGTATTTATTGTCAAAGAGGTAAAAAAAGGGGCAAAGAGTCTGTTAGCTTGAAGTCTCAGCTTATCATCATCGTAGGCATTCTGTCAGGCACCGTGAATGAAAGGTTCGTGAGGCAATTGCCACAGTATGGGGGCAGTTTTGTTCAGCCAAACTTCAAGTCAGATCAGGCATGGTCTTTCAGAAAGGGTACACAAAAGACTCAGAAGAGTCCTTAGGCTGAGAGAATGGCTTTGAGAATATTGGCTGTTAGCCTTGCTGAATCCTTCTCTTCTACAGAAGTTGAGGTACCTGTATACTATTTATAATTGACCCACATCTTGACCATTTATTCTGCTAGTGGGAAAAAAGGTCTTATATTCCTTATGTTAAATAACAACGCCTTTAGCATTGGAGAAAAAGACAGTTGAAACACTTCGGGGAGCTATCTGTGCAATGTGGGCTTCTGATTACTGTTTTTCAAATGCTAACAAACTACTCTGAGTCCAAATTAAAACCTACGTGCTCACATATTTATAGCACATTGTCTGTGCTTAGACATTTTTAAAGTTTCACACAATAAAAGTTCCCTATAATAGATTATTATGAATGGCAACTACCAAAATCAGAAATCATTTTACATTTTAGTAAGTGAGGCAGAAAGTAATTTAATGAAACATTATCTTTGCAGTTAATGTTATTTTAATAAGGGTTAGAAATGCACATGTTGGTTTGGTTTATAAAATAGACCAAAATGTCATTTTTTAAAAAGATTTATTTATTTGACAGAAATAGAGAGAGAGAGCGAGTGGTAGGGAGGGACAGAGGGAGGGAGAGAGAGGGAGAAAGAGAGAGAGAAGCAGACTCACTGCTGAACAGGAAGCCTGATGTGGGGCTTGATTCCAGGACCCTAGGATCATGACCTGAGCCAAAAGCAGGTACTTACCTGACTGAGCCACCCAGACATCCCCAAAATGTCATTTTTAAAAACTCTGATGTCAATAATTATTTTTAATGCCAGATATAATTTCCAAGTTCACGTCTAATAAAATTTACTTTGTATTATGAGAATGATCAGCAGAGCTCAATCTTTATGACCTCAGGATTGTATCTGATGGCTCTGCACTTGGAATGATGGGAAAAACCAAAACAAATGATTTCATGTAATTTGTAGAGATGGCTTGAACTGTACTTTTCCAGAGATGAAAGAGCTATAAATGGAAAAATCTCAGTTTTTTCCCCCCAGAATCATTTCGTTCTTCTTGACTATGATTTTCTCTGCTGTGTGTCTCCTTTACTAATCACATGAAACAGTTTGCTTCTGATCACCAAATGTGTGGAGGTCCCCCCCCCCCCAAATAACAAGCCAGTCTCTGTGAACTAGCTAAGTGTCCTACAATTCAACTCAGTTCTGGCACTATCTACTCAGAGACAGCATCAGATTACACAGTTTAAGGCTCAGTCCTACAAGACCACCCCACCCTCAGCGCTACACGACGACGACGCCAATTGCAAGCCCAAGTTGTTGCCTGTGCTTTTAGCCAACCAGCTACAGATCAGAAGTTCCAAAATCCTCTTCTTGGGTTCAATTAATTTGTTAGAACAACCAGATGAAGAGAAACATAGGGTGACGTCTTGAAGGGTCCTGAGCACAGAAGCTTTTATTTCCATGGAGGTGAAGTACATCCCCCTCCCAGTGTGGTTGTGTTCTCCAACCTGGAAGCTCCCTGAAATGTCTCCTATTGAGTCCTTTCTCTGGAGGATGGATAGAAGGGGGAGTGGAGCTGAAAATCCTAAGCTTCAATGGCTTGGTCTTTCTGGTGACCAGCCTCCATCTTGGAGTCATCCAGAAGCCCCTCAGAGTGGCCTCATTAGAGCAAAAATTGCTCTTACTATTCTTATCACTTAGGAAATTGCAAGGGCTTTAGGAACTCTGTTCCAGGAACTGTGGGCAGAGACAAATCTATATTTAGATTTTTCTCCTATCTCAAAGAATCTCCCTGAGGTCACATGATTTTGGCTTCCAGAGAATGGCAAGGCAGGAGAGAATAGTTGACTGGCTGCTGTTTATGACTTGGCCCTATGATGGCTCTCTTTTCTCAAAACATAATCTGCATTTTCCAGACTTTTTTTTTAAAGGTTTTATTTATCTATTTGAAAGAGAGAGATCACAAGTAGGCAGAGAGGCAGGCAGAGAGAGAGGGGGAAGCAGGCTCTCTGCTGAGCAGAGAGCCCGATGTGGGGCTCGATCCCAGAACTCTGGGATCATGACCTGAGCCAAAAGAGGAGGCTTTAACCCACTGATCCACCCAGGCGCCCCTGCATTTTCCAGACTTTTTAAAAGAAGATTTTCCTTCCATCTAGACCAACCTACCCATAGTAGCATAGATCCATCCTTAATGGGGCAGATCACATCCTTTTCCTCTAGAAACCTTAACAGATCTCTCAAAAGAAGAAAAGAAAAAAAGAGAAAGATTTTCTTCATAAAGAAGAAAGTTTCTTTCCATAGCTCCATATTTTGGTCTCCATTATATTAGCACTACTTAAGTATACATCTTTCCCCCCTGCTTACTCTTCTTTTAAAATTTGAGTTCATGAAAAATAAGACCTATGTGTTACCTGCATGATCTTTGACACAGAATCAGAGAACAGTCTTTGCCCACTAAAGGTGTTCCACAAAGGATTCATAGATTAAATTGATAGAAGAGGCACAATGGTGTTTATTAAAGAAAAGACTCATTCTTCCCCCATCCACAACAGTGTTTCACACTTTTGAGTCTTCATTCTTTATTGAATGCATAGCTACTTGGTCATTACGTCCTGGACAATCTCATTTATTTTATTTTATTTTTTAAAATTTTAAAAACTTTTTATAAACATATAATGTATTTTTAGCCCCAGGGGTACAGATCTGTGAATCATCAGGTTTACACACTTCACAGCACTCACGACAGCACACAGCTTCCCCCCCCACCCCCCGCTCCCAAGACAATCTCATTTTGAATCCAGAGCCTAGAATACTGTCTGGCTCTGTAAATAGCAAACTTGCAATATATTTGTTGAATATTTAAAACATTAAATTCTAGTCTTTATTATTAGTTGTTTTTTAATCTTTACCAGACATTTAGAACTATTTAAAAATTACTTTCTTTCTATGAATTTCAAGTATAGCTATTGGAAATCTATAGAAATACTAAATCAAATAATTTTAAGAATAAGACATTGTTAACAAATGAAAATGCTATATTGGGGGCTGGCTTAATGGAGTCTGAAATAATGAGTTTTCCAGTAACTTTAAAATTTTGATACAGTGTTATGATAGTGGAAAGGCTGGAAAGTGCGTGCAGAGAAATCTATATATGCATTGCCCAAATTCCTTGTTAGCCTTCTATCACATTTCCCATTGTCATTCTTTCTCTTTCTCTCTTTGTGTATGTATATGTACATGTACATGTAATATGTATCAAAATTTCACTCTTTGATGTGTCTTGCCTTGAATTAAGTATTACTGTCATGGCTGCCAAATGGTAATTTTTAAATTCCATCTTTCCTTCAGTATTTATTGGTAAAGCTCTAAGGTAAAGTTTTTCTTCTAGTTTAGGTATTTTTTATATCAATATGGATTCTTGCTTGTTAAGTTCTTTAATTCATTTATGTCTTTATTTTATTCAGTTCTAAAATTTTATACATTTGGCCACTTAAAACCTCTTCAGATTGTCTCCTGGGTCTTTTTGGTAGGTTCTCATCATTCTCAAGAATTTCCTTATTCTCTGGCACAAGTTGGTCTAGGATCATCATGTACTTCCCCTGCTCAACCCCTGGATCAGCTATTTCTTTAAGAATGCCTGGTTCTGGGGCACCTGGGTGGCTCAGTGGGTTAAAGCCTCTGCCTTCAGATCAGGTCATGATCCCAGGGTCCTGGGATTGAGCCCTGCATTGGGCTGTCTGCTCCGTGGGGAGCCTGCTTTCACTCCTCTCTCTCTGCCTGCCTCTCTGCCTACTTGTGATCTCTGTCAAATAAATAAATAAAATCTAAAAAAAAAAAAGAATACCTTGTTCTTTCCAGTGGATAAGGATATTTAGAAAGTGTCTTGTGGTTATTATTGGTTGGTTCAAAGGTGTTAATTTTATTTTAGGATTACTGTATATGATTAATCTCACATCTGTCCTCCTTACACGTTTCTGAACATGAGACAACCTCTAAGAAAACTTATATTTTTGTAATTATTAGTATTCAAAATAACCCATAAAATAAGGATGCTTTATCTTTTAAAATCCTATTTTAAATCCCTAGTAGCTTGGTAATATACATTTCTTTGGGTGTCATGACTTATCAGGGGGGAGAAAATGGCACAGCACATTTTTTTCCATCACTTAGAAAGTTCAGGTCATTGTACCTTTAGAAAGTAAAAGTTACAAGAACAGTTAAATATAAACTGTTTTTTGCTTTGAAAGTAATTGCCAGTTCCAATTTATTCTACATTAATATGTGCAAAACTAACTACCAACTTAATAATAAACATTTGATAATTAAAATTGACAGGCAAGACTTGTCTGTTCCATTTAAATTTGTTGCTGTAACATCTATTTTCATAAGTGTGTTTCTATGGGAGACTAATACTTTGATGTGTTTGGAAAGTATAATTATGCTAAGGTGGTTCAAGGCATCTTTGACATCTGTTTAGATATGCAAAAAATAGATTAGTTTTTCAAGTGAATATTTTTGGCAAAGGTAAACTCAGATTTTCCCAAAATGTATTTTCAAATTTTGCAAGCATATGCTTGACTTTAATTATGGAAAGTGGAGTACATGTGAAAATTTTCTTGACTTTGTGCTCTTGTGACTTCCTTAACTCAGTGCAGGCCACTTGTCTCTCTCTGACTTCAATTCAGCCCAAGACTCTGGGATGATCAGAGGTTTTGTGAGTCCTACAGGATGGTCTCAGTGGCTCATTGTATCTGCTTTTCTGCTGAGGCAGCTCTGACCAATATCCACCTTAAGAATAGGAACATGCCAGGTCTATTAAATGGATATTTCTCTTGCCTCCAGTACTGAATCTTTTTTAGTTTTTCCATCACTATGGTAATATAAATGTCAGTAAACTTAGACTAAACATATTTTTAAAATATTTGGGCAGATTTCAGTGTGAAAAATTTATCTCTGAATTTCAGGGTAAATATGAAAGTTGCATATGTAGCGGAGAAAAAAACCTTTTCCTCTACCCTCCTAGGCTCAATAGCTTAGTCTATGAAATTGACAATAGGTAGATTAATAGGAGAACATATATACACATTCATTAATTTTAATATTATGTGCTTGGGGTATCACAGGAAAACAAAAGTGAATTGGAAAAAACCAGTGAGATTTGGGCGCTTATCTTTGTCTTAATAGAGACAGGGGAAGGGAGGATGTAGGCCACTGGGGAAGAGTAAATGCTTTTTAGGAAAGATGTAGGGCCCTTAGTGGAATAGATAAGAAGTATGATCATCTGGGCCAAAGTTCATCTGGGTGTGGTGTCAACTTCTAGCATCCTCTCTTGTAATAAGAGGGGTCTTCCCTGTTTGGTGAAACTCCTGGGGAAGGGATTATGACAACTGAGTTCCTTTTCAAGGTTCTGTCTTTAAACACCTACAAGGAGTTCAGAGAAATCTTTCTGCATTTGTTCTTTCTCAAGTGCCTTCAGCTCAAAGTAATCAATATATCAAAGTGGTATATTTTGGCCTGGCATCCTGAACATCTTCACATGTTGTGGGTATACATGAAAAGAATCTATCAATAAATGGTATGTTTTGTCTGAAGAGATTTAAATATAGTATAGTCCAATTTCCTCGCATTATAGATTTGTAGACTAAATGAAGATGTAGCTTTATTACACAACTCACAACTCATCATTTTTTTTCAATAAAGTATAAAGTAACCCTCAAGTTCTAAATCAACCAGCTTCAGACTGTTGTGCTATGTTTTGTAATGTTTTACTATGCAAGTAAGTACACATTTTCTTCTCTTCTATTGTTCTTCTCTGTTCAATTTTCTTCTCTTTTAATTAATTTTAATGGCACTAGTTAATTTCAATGGCATTCTTACTAATTTTACTTACCTATAGCTTCAGTCTTTTTCTGCACTTTGGAATTTTGCTTTGTTCTATTATTCCTTATTATATTTTTTTCTTTATGCTATGTCAATCCTTTAAACTTTTTGGAACTTAAGAAACATTTTGCATGTCAGTGGAGAGGGTGGGGGAGAGTTTAAGCTTTGTTTTCTTACTTCCTGGATTGACTTCAATTGAAACAATGTAGAAGCTAATTTAAAAAATTTAAATTAAGGTAATTTTAATTTAACATGTAAAAGCTCTGAAGACAATATATCCACCTGAAAGAAAACTGAACTAATACCAACAACATTCCTTACAGAACTAGAACAAATAAATAATCCTAACACTTGTATGGAACCACAAAAGACTTTGAGTGGCCAAAGCAATCTTTTTTTTTCCCCCCCAAAACAATCTTGGGGAAAAAAAAAAAAACACAACAAAGCTGGAGATACCAGAATTCCAGATTTCACATTATACTACACAGCTGTAGTAATCAAAACAGTATGGTACTGGCACAAAAATAGACATCTATATCAGTGAAACAGGATAGAAGGCCCAGAAACAAACCCATGGTTATATGGTCAATGGTCAATTGAACCTTGACAAAAGGAGGATGAATACGTATTGTGAAAAAGACTGTCTCTTCAACATAGGATATTGAGAAAACGGAACAGCTACGTGCAAAAGATGAAACTGAGCCGCTTTCTTACACCATACACAAAAATAAACTCAAAATGAAGTAAGTACCTACATGTGAGACCTGAAACCATAAAAATTCTAGAAGAGAGCACAGGCAGTAATTTCTTTGACATCAGCCATAACAGCTTTTACCAGATATGTATCCTGAGACGAGAGAAATAAAAGCAAAAATAAACTACTGGAACTACATCAAAATAAAAGGCTTCTGCACAGCAAAGGAAATAATCCACAAAACCAAGAGACAATGGGAGAAGAGATGCAAATGACATAACTGATAAAGGGTTAGTATCCAAAAATATATAAAGAATTTCTACACCCCAATAACCCAAAAGCAAATAATCCAATTTAAAAAACAGAAGACATAAATAGACATTTCTCCAGACACATTAAAAGATGCTCTGGGCGCCTGGGTGGCTCAGTGGCTTAGAGGCTCTGCCTTCAGCTCAGGTCATGGTCCCAGAGTCCTGGGATTGAGCCCCACACCGGGCTCTCTGCTCAGCAGGGAGCCTGCTTCTTCCTCTCTCTCTGCCTGCCTCTCTGCCTACTTGTAATCTCTGTCTGTCAAATAAATATATAAAATCTTTAAAAAAAAAAAAGATGCTCAGTGTCACTCATCATCAGGGAAATGCAAATCAAAACTACAATGAGGGGATTGCGGTCAAGATGGCGGAGAAGTAGCAGCTGAGACGACATCAGGTAGCAGGAGATCAGCTAGATAGCTTATCAAACCATTGTGAACACCTACAAATCCAACGGGAGATCGAAGAGAGGAAGAACAGCAATTCTGGAAACAGAAAATCGACCACTTTCTGAAAGGTAGGACCAGCGGAGAAGTGAATCGAAAGCAAAGGGAGGATAGACCGCAGGAGAGGGGCAGCTCCCGGCAAGCAGCGGAGCCACGGAACACTAAATCGGGACTTTTAAAAGTCTGCTCCACAGAGGGACATCGCTCCAGAGGCTAAACCGGGGTGAAACCCACACGGGGTCAGCGTGGCCCCAGGTCCCGGAGGGTCACAGAAGGATCGGGGGTGTCTGAGTGTCGCAGAGCTAGCAGGTATCAGAGCGGGAAGCCAGCTACAGAGACGGAGCTGAGGAGTGAGCTCTCAGCTCGGGGTTACCTTGAACTGGTTGCAGGCTGGGTGAGCTCGGAGCATGGCCGGAGGCCGGGGAGATGGGAGTAGCCGGGGCTTTTCTCTGAGGACTGGAGCCCCGAATCTCAGCTCTTCCGGGCCGGAGACTAGGAGGCCGCCATTTTCATTCCCGTCCTCCGGACTCTACGGAAAGCGCTCAGGGAACAAAAGCTCCCGAAAGCGAAACCGAGCGGATTACTCAGCCCGGCCCCTGGTAAGGGCGGTGCAACTCTGCCTCGGGCAAAGACACTTGAGAATCACTACAACAGGCCCCTCCCCCAGAAGATCAAAAGAAATCCAGCCAAGACCAAGTTCACTTAACAAGGAGAGCAGCGGAACTCCAGAGGAGGAGAAAGCAAAGTGCAGAATTCATGGCTTTCTCCCCATGATTCTTTAGTCTTGCAGTTAATTCAATTTTTTCTTTAAAGGGCATTTTCCTAGGGTCTTTGCCACCCTTTTAGTATTTTATTTGCTCCTTCATATAATCTTATCTGGAA
>PISX010016111.1:0-47317 GCA_004024625.1 Mellivora capensis
TGGAAGAGGACCCCAGCCTCCAAGTGAGAATGTGGACAGCTGACACCTTGATTGCAGCCTCTGGGACCCTGAGAGGAGGCTCCAGCTTCCCTGCTCCCAGACTCCTGGCGGACGGATGCTGTGAGATGACAGACGTCTTGTTTTCAGTGTGTAGAAATTTGTTATGTAGCAACAGAAAACTATAGCATGATGCCAGTCACCTTGTCTCACTTAGAAGATGGAACCAGCTCCAGTCAGCTTCGGCTTCATTTACTTGTTTGTTTTGGCAAGAGTCATAGTTTAGGGTTTGAATAATTTCTTCTCTCTGCACCCCCTCCCCTTTAAAGTCTTATTCTTAAAGGACGGAAGCCGATCTCCTGAGTCCTAGCTCTGGGATTTTCCTGGGCTGCCAGCGGCTCATCCTCTCCTGTGCACATGAATCTTGTGGCTTTGAGGCCTTGGACATGCTTGGAGGGAACCAAAGACCAGCACCCATTACTGTCCCTCCTGGGGGATTCATCAGCAAGTCCATGAATTCAGGTTCTGCCTGACTTTCAGCCGCTGGCAAATTTGGCCTCTTGTTTTAAATGAGATGGACTTTGGCTAAGGCTGGTAACATTCAGGGGTAAGTGAAAATTTGAGTTTGCACATAGCGTGTTTGGGCTTCCGAACTTTCCGAGTTGACGTGGAGGACTGGGCTGGCCGACATCTCCTGTGGTCGGGCCAGCTCCGCCTTGGTGTCTCCCCCCAGCCCCTGCAGCAGAAGTGGGGACTCCATGGAGGGAGGATGGAAGGACTGTGCTGCTCAGGCTGGCTCGTCTCGGGAAGCAGGTCAGGGACCAGCGCCATCTAAACCATGGCCAAGGCCGCAGCCCCATCTCCCTTCTATTTCTGTTTCTGTTTCTTTCTCTTTCCCTTCTTTACTTTATGTTTCAGGCCGAGCCTCATGGATCGGGGGTGCTGTCTGAAGAAGGGGCGGGGAGCTCTGCCTTGTGCACAGCTATATGGACAGGACAGTGTTTGTTCTACCGCCCCCATGGCTGATTGCCCACCCAGGCTGCTGAGGGCTCAAGGGTCCATCACGGTCAGCACGCCCTTGACTGTGCCTGCCCCCACAGTCGGCCGACCCAGCGTGGCCCACTGTCTGCGTGTGATGTTCAGCCCCACCATGGTCCAGGCCGCCGTTGTGCTGGGATCTGCTTCGGTGTGGGGGGAGGGGAAGGGTTCTGCTTGAACCAAGTTCATGGAAACTCGTGTTCCTGGGAAAAGGCCTGCCTCCCGTGGGTGCTTGCTACAGGCGGAGAGCCTCGCTGTTGGTGCAAGAGTCAGCCCTCCCTCTGACCTGGCTGCTTTGCTCCCCGGGGGTGGTGAGAGGGGCTCTCCTCCACCCAGGGGGCAGCTCCCACCTGTCTGGAAAGCACTGAGGCGCGATCCAGGGTTTACACGGCCTCCCTTAATGGATTCTTTCAAGATTAAAGCGTCAGGATCAGATGTGAAATCTTTACACGGCATGAGCAAGTCTATTAAGTATTCTCAATCACGGCCAGACGAAGAACTTCTAGATGGAATAACAGCTCAACAAAAAGTGCGTTTGACAAGTTGCCGAAAGTAAAAAATCAGCCTTGGTATGGGAAGTGACACCGATCTCAAGCAGACGTTGTCAGGATATAATAAAGTTGAGACAGATGACGCGGGGGCGGACGATGGGTGGCGTCCCTGCTCCTGTCTGGCACGGGGATCAAGAGGCGCGGGGCCATCTCTCTCTCTCCCCGGTCCTGCAGACGGAGCATGAAGGATGGCCGGGGAGGCAATGAGTAAACATCACATCCTTCACTTCCTGAGAGCGCGGGCCTCCCTTCACTCTGCCCGAGACACCGGTGAAGACAGATTACCTGGCGGGTGGAGGCAGGTGAGCATCCCCGCACCTGCTGGGTGCCGCTGGAGGTCTCTCAGGGAAATGGCAAGAAGACGTTCATCACCCGAGGGATGGACCTGTCATTAGCAGTGGAATGTTTGAGCCTTCTTGTGCAAGGCAGCATGGAGGGCAGCCCCAGGCCCTCGCTGCTCTTCCCTGGGCCCCGGCTGCTCTCCCCTCCCTGCATCCCTGCACAGGGAGGCAGCCTGGGAGCTCAGGGCAGGGCTGTGTGTTTTCTGGCCCCTTCCCCTCCCCGGACTTCAGGTTTCTCCAGGGCAGAAACCGTGTGTCCTCTCCCGCTCAGGGCCCAGCAGAGTGCCTGTGCTTATGACACGGCTGTTCCGTGAAGGGCCTAGGACAGGGCCACAGGAAGAGAGCACTGTGCAGATGGGGCGCCCCTTCTGGGCTCTGAAATGCATCCTTTCGGTTTTTGTGTTTGCTGTGGTCTGAGTGTCAGATCTCACGGGTTGAAATCGTACCCCCCGCCCCGAGGTGATGGCATTAGGAGGAGTGATTTGGTCAGGCTGGCGGAGCCCTCCGGAGTAGGGTCCTCAGTAAGGACCCCAGGAGCTCCCTGGCTTCTGCTGCTGCGCGAAGACTTGGGGAAGAGCCAGGTCTGCGGTGTGGAAGAGCCTTCCCGGAGCCTGGCCGTCCAGCCTCTAGAGCCGTAGCAGATAAATGCCTGTTGTCTAGAAGCCGCTCAGTCTGTGGGATTTTGTTGTAACAGTGGAACAGACGAGACGTGTAAATATATATATACAACATGTACTTTACCCCATTTTAGCCATTTTTTAAAAGATTTTATTTCAGAGTGAATGAGAGGGAGAGAGAGAGAGGGAGAGAGAGAGCAGGAATAGGGAGTGGGAGAGGCAGAGGGAGAAGCAGACTCCCTGCTGAGCACGGAGCCCGACACGGGGCTCGATCCCAAGACCCTGGGATCATGACCTGAGCCCAAGACAGACACTTAACAAACTGAGCGCCCCAGGTGCCCCCCCCCCCCGTTTTAACCGCTTGTAGATGTACAGGCCAGTGGCTTCACACGGGTGGTCGCACTGCCGCCATCCCCACCTCCAGATCTCTGTCATCTTCCCCAACTGAAACTCTGTCCCCGTGAAACACTGACGCCTCATTTCCCCTCCCCCAGCCCGTTCCCTGTTATGCTTTTGGTCTCTGTGAGTCTGAGTCCCCTTGGGACCTCAGATGAGTGGAATCCTGCTGTATCTGTCCTTCTGTCACTGGCCTACATCACTTAGTGTGATATCCCTGTGCCGCGTCCGTGCCATCGCAGGTGTCATGCTCTCCTTCCTTCTTAAGACCGAGTGACATTCCACCATACCCGGACATGCATCTCTCGGATGGAGGGACTCCTCTGTAAAGGGCAGGGGTAACTGGGCTTACTTGGGTTTGCGTGTTGGCACATCCCTTTCTAGGGGACAAAGCTCGGTGCTCTCTGTACCCTGAGAAATGGGAGCAGAGGATGCCCACTTGGCTGGACCGCAGTGGGAATCCCACATCACCGCACTCGAGGCACTAGGGAGCTCTTTTTCCAGGGAGAACAAAGCAGGCAGTGGCCTTCTCATTCCTCAGGTGTGGAATCGCCTCCTCAGGTGTGGAATCATCTCCTGTCCCTGCCTTCAGTCTGCCTGATGCTCGGTGGCTGGCGCAGCGACTCTTAGTGACGGAGTGTTTGGGTTCAATGAAAATCAGGGACCTGCAGAGGAAGACCCAGGCCCCACTCCCCGCTGCACAGCTGCCCTGGCCTCACCCTGTGCTCCCTGCCGCAGGGCTGGGGCCTGCCAACCCCGGGAGAGCTGCCGGGTTATGAATCTGTCACGGGGCTGGAGCCCAGCCCTGTTCTCTGGGGACTGAATTTGTCTTCCCATTTGTGAACATTATTTTTTTTTTAAAGTAATTGCCCATTTTACCCCCCATCTTCTTGTCTGTGTTGTGAATGTTCTTTAAAGGAAGCCGGGGAGCTACTGTCCGCCTGGGGACGGGTCAGAGGACACAGAGATGGTGTCAGAACGTGCCCTGACACATGGGCGGTGTTTTTCTGCAAAGGTATTTTGCAGGCCTGGCTTTAGAGTCCAAGGGAGCTTCAAAGTGTAAAACGTTCAAACTCTTTTCATGGTCTTTGATACGAGGTGACGCATTTGTCGTGTCTGACGGTGGCCTTGTGGCAGGTGACGGAGGCTGGCACGCAGAGGCGCCCCTGTGGAGTCCCGTGCTGCTTGGGGAGCAGGTGGTCACCTCCTGTACGGCTCCGCAGGCAGAGACCCCATCGGCCTGCTCCGCAGCCCAGGACTCTGAGCGGTTGGACCCCTGGGACTGCTCTGTGTGTCTCCGTGTGACCTTGGGCAATGCCTCTTCTTTCTAGCAGGAAAAACTGGGCTTTCTGTAGGGATGTCTGCCCCTCCCCTGGGGAAGGCCAGATGGAACCATGGGCCCTGGGTATGCGATTGGAGGGATGTGGATTCTCTCGATAGCCCTCCTACTTGCAGGGGATCCCAGGCTGGCAGGTTCTGTGCTGAGTCTGGCCGAGTCTGGCCGAGTCTGGCTGGTAGAGGGCTTTTAACAATGTATATATTTTCAGTCATCCTGTGTTTAAAATACATTCAACATATTTGTCGGCCTATAAAAATCACAGTCTATACTTCTTTTGAAAACCAGGAAGGTCTGGCCACACTAAAGCCTATATTCCCCTGGGGTTCCAACCCCCTTTCAATGGGACACACGCTCTGGTGCCACTCTGGGCACTGCTCCTTACAGCATCTCCAACACCGAGCCCACGTGTCTATCGTGGAATTTGGGGCCGATCATTCACAGTGCCTGGCCGACGCTGTGATGTTTGAGCTCTCAGCCCTGGGTGGTACAGTCAGAATGGGCTGAAGCCTGAGTGCCTGGGTCTGGAGCCCAGTTCTGCTAAGAGCTGGCCATGGGGCCATGGACAAACCCTGACTTTTTATTTATTTACTTATTTACTTTAAAAATATTTTATTTATTTGACAGAGATCACAAGTAGGCAGAGAGGCAGGCAGAGAGAGTGAGGAAGCAGGCTCCAGACTGAGTGGAGAGCCTGATGCAGGGCTTGATCCCAGGACCCTGAGACCGTGATCCGAGCTGAAGGCAGAGGTTTAACCCACTGAGCCACCCAGGCGCCCCAAATCCTGACCTTTTAGAATCTCAGGGCTGCATTCGTCCAGTGGTCTAAATGCTTTCGGTCTCAAAGACTTGTCTGCAGGGCGGAATGAGACAGCAATCACGTAAAGAACACAGTCCAGGGGCGCCTGGGTGGTGAAGTCGGTTAAGACTCTGACTTTGGTTTTGGCTCAGGTCATGGTCTCAGGTTCGTGGAATCGAGCCCCGCGCCAGGCCCTGTGCTCAGTGAGGAGTTGGCTTCAGACTCCTGCTCTCCCTCTGCTCCTCCCTGCTGCATTTTCTCTTCATAATAAATAAATCTTTAAAAAAGCACCATCTACTGCATGTCACATGGTAATAATATTGCTATATAATTATAATTTGTGCTATAATAAGAGAGCATATACTAACGATTATACGCAATACAATCGTAATGTGATAACATTTACATTATAATAATGGGACATGCACTAATTATAATACATAAGAATTATGATAACGCTAGCCAGCACACACAGTGTGCTTCCTGGGACAGGTGCTGGCCTGAGCGGTGGACCCATGCTACTTGTCCAGCCTTCCCAAGGTCCCTGAGATGAGGCCCCATTATCAGCACAAGCCTCCCATTTCCCAGGTGACGAATCTGAGTCCCGGAGAGGCTAAGACGCTCAACTAATGTCCGGTAGAAAAGTGGCAGAGCTGGGATTCGAATCCAGGCCCTGTAGTTTGCCTGTGTGCCGTCAGTGTGTACACCACCCTGTGGCCTCTCCTGCTGGGACACAGGCCACTCAGTTCAGACGGCCTGGTTCCAACACTTACTGTAGCATCTGAGGCTTGCAGCTGTCCCAGGCGTTTTCTTGCAGCTCCACTGGATCTTGGGTCTTGGGCTTTCTGGAGAAGTCTGAATGCATGGGGGTGGCATGCAAATGAGGGGGTGTCCTGCTGAGACCCTGAATAGCCACAGTATTCTGGAGGAAGTCAAGCCACTCTGTCCCAGCAGTCCCCCAGGCCCTGACGGCATCTCAGGATAAGCACAGTGGCCTGGGGAGCTTGCTGGAGCAAGTTTCCAGAGGAACATGTGGCAGCTCAATCCTTGGACTTCAAGGCCCTTTTGCTCTTTCCTACCAGAGCCCATCTTGCCAGGAACAAAGTGGCAGCAGAGTGCTCACAAGTGGGATTAATCCTGTTGAACAACCCACAGATCTGACGCAGGACACCCTTTTTGAAACTGGAGGGTACATTCTGCAACCCAAGCGTGAGTCTTACATCGTGTTCAGTGGCTCATGGCCCCGCAGGGCTGAAGTTGAGAGAAGATGGGCCGACAAGGTGGTGCTCATGCAACTTCACTGGCTGGATTCACGCCCACTGTGAGCTCTTCTTTCTGTGACTGATGTGCCGGAAAGAGAAGACACATGAAAGGGAGAGGTTGCACCTTTCCTCCCAGTCTCTGCCAGGGCCAGTGTGAGAGAAGTAGTCCAGGCTGAGTCTCTGAGCACCCAGGGTAGGGCAGCCCATTGGCAAGGGGTGAAACTGAGCTGGACCAGATCCTAAAACTTAAAAGCTGATGGGCTGGGCCAGGTCCTTACTTCGCTTAGCCTCACACTCTCCATCTACCAAGTGGGGACCATAGTCATGATGATCTCATGGAGAAGGGAGAGGGTTTGGAATGTCAGGTGTCCCCCCAGCCAAAGGCATCAAGCTTAGGGATGAGCAAGGTGCAGGGGCCCCTGTGACCCACAGGGAAATGGGATGGAGTAGAAGGTGCATCTCAGATGGGGCTGGCTCTTAACTCAAAAAGTAGGGTTCATGGACCTCTTTGGGGACTGTTTCTCTGAAAGGTGCACTGGATAGAGACATGGGATTCTGGCCAAATGTTCCAGGGGGTTTATGAGCCCCATGTGGAGTAAGAACTCCCAGAATGTGCTAGTGATCTTTTGAATGCCTGTGGAGACACCCCCATGTCCTCAGTCCTCTGGTTCTTCTGTCTGGCTCCTCAGCTGCACTGAGGGGCTCTTTCCATCCTCCAGAGGATGCATCCTGGGCGCTGCACACCCCACATGCCTTGCAAGTAACAACTCTTCTCCCCTCTTCATAGACGAAGCTGCTTGGCCCCCAGCCCCGTTGGCTGGCTTCTGGGGCTGCCTTGGGCAGTGGGGAGTGAGCCATGGACAGGGTAGGGGTTTTGACATCAGAGGCCTGGACTGAATTCCAGTCTCTGTCTGCTGACCTTGGGGCTATGGGTATCCTGCTTCACCTCCCGGTGCAAGGAGGTGGGGATCACAGTCATCAGATGAGAGTTAAATGAGCTTGTGAGTCCAAAGCACTTCCCACAGCCTGGCTCGATGAATGCTGGTGATCTCATCGTCACCTCTGATGGAGCCCAAGACCGTGGGTCAGACAGCTGAAGTCTCTGCTTGCGCACGAGCCCCTGGGACTGCCGGTCCCGAGGGAACTGTGGGGCTCTGGACTCCCAGAGCTGAAGGGCTTTCTTCTGGTAGAGTCGCAGGGGCCGTTGGCCCAGAGATGTGTGCTCTTTCTGGGACATCCCTGCTGGGCTTAGTGCATGGGGTGGTCCTCCTCTCTGTCCCCTGTTTTGTCCTCACACAGGCCCCTCGGCCTCGGACCAATTTCTTCCAGGGGCTTTGTGGCTCTTCTGTGCCTGGGCTGTGTTGCCGTTTCCAGGCAGGGCTGGTTGCATGCAGCGCTCTGCTGTCCGTGGCAGGTGCTCCAAGGGCCTGTTCTGGTAGGCAGTGAGGGCCCAGGTCCTGTCCCGACCCCCTGGCCAGAAGCTTCGCACAGACCTAAGACCCTTGGCCACACCAGCCAGCCCCCCACGGCCCGGCAGCCCATTCCAGTGTTCAGGACAGACGACAGAGACTGCTCTCCGCAGGCGCAGCCAGGGCAGGGCGCGGGAGGACACTCAGCTTCGGGGGAGCAGGGAAGGCTGTGCGAGGCCCCGGAGCTGGTGAATAGGCTGCTGGAGCCCGCGGCGTCAGGGGCTGGGGCTGGGGCCGGCCCCGCGCTGGCCGCGACGTCTGGGCAGCTCAGTGCGGGGTGCTGTGGCAGTGACCGAGCACCTGGCTGCGGGCCTGCCCTAGGCAGAGGGTCGCACTGCGACCGCCACGCGCGCAGTAACAGCCGCAAAGCTGCCTCCCGAGCACCTGCCGGACGACGCCACAGGGTAAGCTGACCAGCTTTGCGGCCCAGCATCCGTCACGTGTCCCCTGCCTGGCCAATGGCAGAGCTCCGCCGCTGAGCCGTGACGATTGGCTCAGGGACGGGCACATGACCCAGGCAGGGCCAATCAGGTTGTCTCTCTCTCATCACCCGCCATAAGGCAACATGGCGGGCCTTCCGGGGCGCTTCCTGTTGCTGTGTGCCGAGCACCTGCGAGAGAACGAGGCCAACGTAGGGGGACGGGGAGCGGCGAGAGGGAGGGCGAGAGGGCGGGGGCGCTCTGGAGCCCTCAAGGACAGTCCCACTCTCAGGACGTCCCTGTCGTCCCTGTCGTGGAAGGCCCTGGGCGCGGTTTCCGTTCTGGCCGGCGTCCCCCGCGGCCCGGAGGGGCCACGTCCGGTGTCGGGGCTCTTCCCGCTCGGAGACGGGAGGAGACCGGGCCGGGCCGGACCGGGAGCGAGAGGCTGCGTCACCCGCCGGCGTGGCTCCCCGGCCCGGCCGCCCGCCCGGCGCCCGGCGCAGACCGCCCGGTGCTCGTGGAACACGGTCCGGGCGGCGGGGAGCGGGGTTCGCTCGGCTCCCGCCTTCGCCGTTCGGGGGTCGGTGGCCGAGCCCTCCGCGCCCGCTCCTGGCGCTTGGGGAGCGGAGCCCCGCGGCGTGCGCTCGGCCGGGCCGGCGCCCTGCGCCCAGCCCCGGCGCCCGAGCGGTGCCGCCCCGCAGCCGGGGAGGACTTCCGGGGACGCCGGGGAGTGTGCGGGCCGGACCCCGTTCGGCCGGCTGGGACGGCAGCCCCTGTGCGCGGCCGCTGGCGCGCCCCTTCCTTGCTGAAGCAGTTCCTGGTTGACGGAGCGGCGACGGCCCTCCCCGCCCAGGTCACCTGTTCTCCGGGAGACTTGCTGGAGGCCGGAGGAGATCAGAAACCGCCGCACGCGTTCCTTGGCCCAGAGCGGATGGAGGCCACGGCCGGCGAAGGCGGCCGCCCTCGGAAAACGGAGGTGGGGCTGGGGATCCAGTCCCCTCCGCTTCCATCCGGCCGGACCGCCCGCCTCCGTCTGCGTCGGTGAGGCTTGGGGAGGCCCAGGGAGGCGGAGGTGCCCGCGCGGAGACTGCGGAAAGCCGCGTGCTGGGGACGTGGGCTGCTCTCCGGTGGGCAGTGCAAGCCCTTGGCCCTCATCTTTCCCGTCTTCCCCGCGGCCCACGTCTGTCTGCAAAGGCAGTCAGCGTCCCTGGTGCTGCGGGCCAGAGGGAGCTTCCCCTGAATGAGCCCCGTCTCTTGGCTCCTCTCTCCCATCGCCTGCCCGGGAACGGCGAGTTCACGGCCAAGTGTTTCTGTTCTGACGGAGCAGGCCTCCAGGGGCTGCCGTTTCTACAGATCAAGATCTCTGGGGCACGCAGCCCTGGGCTTGGACCCCTGTCCTGGGTGGGGTCCCAGCAGCAGACCTTGAGCCAAGGATGTGAGTGTGAGCGATTGCTGGGGAAGCAAACCCTGGAAAGTGTCCCAGAGAAGGGGATGCAACAGGGCTGGGAAGATGGTGGTGTTGAGGTCGACTGCTCTGGGGCCTCTGGAGCTTGAGAAGTGCAGATCCCAGCCCAGCAGGCCTGGGGCAGCTTAAATTCCTCGTCTCTAACAAACTCCCAGATAAAGCAAATGCTGGCAGTCCATGGTCCACATGGGAAGACTCTGAGCTCCCCCAGCTGAAAGAGTTAACTCGTGTCCCCCAAAAGACATGCTCACGTCCTAACCTGGTGCCCGTCAGTGTGACCAGATTTGGAAATAGAGTCTTTGCAAATGTCATCAGGTTGAGACCAGAACATACAGGTTTGAGTGGAGGCTAATCTAATGACTGGAGGCAGAAGGCCACGCGCAGACAGAGCGGAGGTTGGAGTGATTCAGCCACGGGCCAGGAACCACGGTGAACTCTGAGGAGCTGGAAGAGGCAGGAGGGATCCACCCCTGGAGCCTTCAGCGGGACCGTGGTCCTGCCTGCACCTTGATTTCAGCTTCTGGCTTCCAGACAACAAAAGAATACATTTCTGTCATTTTAAGGCTGCAGTTTGTGGGGCTTTGTTACGGCAGACCTAGGAGTCTGAGACAGCAGCCAAGGGGCGGGGGAGCTGCTCCCAGGGGCGTCCATGCTCCAGCACCTGCAGCCTGACCTGAGAGTTGGCCGAGTTGGCAGGTGCAGGCTTGGCTCCCCAGATGCGGTCAGTGCTGAAGAAAGGTGGCTGTGCCCTGCGAGCCTCGGCTTCTCTCTTGGAAGATGACCAGGTCTTTTCCTGGAGGGAGAGGGGTAGGTGCTCAGGCCGAGGACAGGCAGATGGGGCGCCCTGAAGAACAGGGCTGGGATGGGGTCGACATGGGTGCGGGGACGCTTCTGGTTGTGTGCTGCCCATCCTCCATAGCTGGTGGGCAGGTTGCCCTGGGCAGGGTGGGGGCAGCATGGGGCCTGGAAGGAGAGCGAGATTGGAATCAAGGGCCCAGCTTGGAATCCTGCCTCCACTGCCAACTGAGGTCTCCCAGTCTCCATCGAGAGTATGACAGCCTGAGATGATGCATGTCATCGTATAGAGCGAGGGCCTGCACAGAGGGGGAGGCTCTGCGGCAGAACGTCCTGCTCGGAGTTCCTGGCCCAGCACCTCTGGGGAAGACAAGCTCCAAGGGACAGCAGACAGCCTGCAGCGTTCCCTTGTTTTCCCGGGATGCCTCATTACTCCTGGCTAAAGGATACTCTTCCTCCTCCGGGTTCCTACTCCCCTGCATGTTAGCCCCAGATTTCTGGAAACGCTTTGGAGAGGCGGATGTTTGCAAGTCCGCCCAGTTGATTTGTGTCCTAGTACACCTTGCCTTTATGATGATTAATGTTTGATTTACGCCCTGGGTTTGTCCTGTTTCTGATCTTCCAACTCATTGAATCTTCCTTAATCGAGCCTCTAACTTTATCCTTTGGAACTTATCCTCCAGAGGAAACTTCCAGTTCCCCTTGTTGGCTTCTGACCCATTTATTTGCCTTTTGGGGAAAAAAAAAACCCCAAAACCCACATTTGGCTGAAGTAGTCCCTAGAGGCTGACGGCCAGGAGGGGCTTGGCTTGCAAATGTCACAGCTGTCCCACTGCCGCAGAAGCTTCTTTCACTGATTGAATTTACTTGTGCTGAAAGGGCCAGGCCCTCCTGTCAGCGGACAGAGGATGGAGTGGGGTGGGTGAAGGCCAGGTCAGGGATCCTGGGCTGGCAGGGCTGGCAGAGCCTCACTCAGCATTGGCGTCTGTAGTTGGCCCACTTTCCTTTGGTTCTGGGCAGGTGCATGGTTGGAAAGGTGGGTCCTCAGGTAAAGCTGATCATGAGGATGAGCTGACCTTTGGGGAGCTAGGGTTCCAACCTGGCTGGTCTGAGTCCAGAGCCCCGGCTCCTCTGGCTGTGCCCTGCTGCCCCCTCTAGAGCGCTCTTGCTACTGCATCCGTGGCCTCAGGTCAGGAATGCTGTGACACATCCCACAGTGGACAGCCCTCCATAAAGCATTGTCACTCTGAGTGTCAGGAGTGCCAGGTGGAAACCTCATTGTGGAGGGGCCTGCATTGGCTTTGGATGGCCAGTCCCACTCAACGTCCCCAGTTGGCCAAGCAGTCTGGACATGGCCAAGTATTGGGTTCACCCACAGAAGGACGGTAGGCTTTATAAGAGAGAAAGAATAAGGGACGGGTGTTCTTACGCTAAACCGAACATGCTGTCTACCTGGTTGAGCTGTAGGAATGATGCAGTTCGGTCACAAAGACCGCATGCTGTCTGACTGCATTTACGTGAAATGTCCAGGACAGGCAAATCCGTGGAGACAGAAAGCAGAGTAGTGGTTGCCAAGGGCTGGGAGTGGGTGTGAAGGGGTCCGGGGCCACGGTGAAGGCACTGAGCTGTGGGCCCCTCGCACTCCCCAGAAGGCAGGGAGCAAGGAAGCCAGAGTGGGGAATTTGCCTTAAGCCGTGTTCACCCGTTTTCCTTTCTTTTGTGTTCTAGGCTTATTATGCAGCTTATATTGCTTTGTGTTTTTATTAGGACAGTGATTGGTGTTTTTTCCCCCTTTTTCTATGTTTCCTGATTTTTGTAAAATGCACATTTATAATGCAAAGAAGGAAGCTGATAAAAAGAAAATCATATCCCCTTCCCCTGCAAACAGGTACACTAAACAAAAGCAAAGGAAAAGAGTCCTTGAGTCACAGTGAGCAGTGTGCCTTGAGCAGGTGGCTCTGGTCCTCAGCACAGGTACGGGCACAGGGCAGTGGGCTTGGGTGTTTGCGCATGTAGGTTTGGGTGGGCACAGCACACCATCCCCAACCTTCTTGCCCTCTTGGGAAGGGAGCCTCTGTTCTCTCTGTCTCTGAGCCTTTTCTGTAGAAGGGCCATGTAGAAGGACAGGCCAGGACATCACGAGAACCGGGGGTGTGGCCACCTCCTCCTTCCCAGCGGGCATGGCCAGCCTCAAGTCTCCCATTTTTGGACTGACAAGTGACCTCTCACTGGCCTGATCTTCCCGCAAGGGAGCCTAAGACTGAGATTGAGGCTGGGGAAAGAGAGAGGTCTCCATGTGAGCCGCCGCCTCTGATCCAGCTCTCCTGCTGTGTTGCATTTTCATCTTTGTCCAATCCAGGAGGGATGACCTGCGGGTCTGCCCGTGAGCTGAATCTTTCTCTGCACAGCTGCACGTGCGGCGTGCCTGTGTCGCTCTCTGTTCCTGGCACAGTGTACGGAAGCCAGGCAAGCGAGAATCTTGGACTGCCTTTGGTCCTTGGAGGGGAGCTAGGGGTCAGTCCACTGAGGGCAAGTAGACCCAGAGTGTCAGCCCCCATCAACTTCAGAGTTGGTTTGCAGGCCAAGAGCCCCTTGAGTGAAGTGGGGGGCTGTGTCCCCTTGAGGAAAGACCCCACCCTACTACCAGAAATTTATATCGTGAATTTTTCTGATCTTCCCCAAAGGGACCTATGGTTCTTTCCCAGCAAGACTGGGCATCGGGGAAAGGGAAATAGGCCTTCTGGGGACTACTGGACACTGGCTCTGAGCTGACACTGCTTTCAGGAGACCCTACATGTCCTTGTGCCCTCCAGGAACATACTGAGATCAATGCTTCCCTAGCAAGAGGACCACCTTAAAGTAGGAGGTCAGGGAGGACCCTGCAAAGGAGATGTTTCTGCAGAGACCTGACTAGCTTTCTTAGGGCCTGTTACTGGCTTTGGGAAAGAAAGCTGGGAACCACCCCCTTCCTTTAGCTCTTGGCACTCAGGATTGGCTTGGAAATTCCCAGTAGTGAAGCCCTTCCTACACCTGCCCCTGCTCTGGCCAGCATTAATAGTCATCCCAGGGTACTTAATCCACCCCAGAATGCTAGCTCATGTTAAAATGTTTTAAAAACTGTACAGAAAAAAAAACCATGGTCCTATGTGAGCTGTAATGATCTATTGGTGTAGGTTTAGATTAGTAAGTAGAGAGGAAGTATTTATGTATACATCCTTTGTTCAGTAAATGTGAAGATCTTTCATAGTGTCCAGGGACCATCTCTGCCTGTGCAGGCCCAGAAAACTTCTTGTCCTGTTTCTTATTGGTAAATGAACCTTTCCTGGCTTACCTCCTCTCTCCTGCCATGAGGAGAAGGCAGCAGTGCTGTTATGACCTGGAGTGTCATGGCGCTTTGGAGCCCGTGTGCATCGAAGCAATAGAGATCTTCTCAATTCTGCAGTTCCCTTCCACCGTGTTTACTTCTGGCTGCACCGTTGCTCGCAGCACTGCGTCATCTGTTGCACAGTCTGTGAGTCCTGGCTGTGGTCACTCTCTCAGAGGACCCTGTGCTTCATCATTGATGACCAAAATGCCAGTCTTACCCACAGTATGCAGAAAAATGGGAACTGGAATGCACTGGCTCTCACATAACACTCACAGTGTGTAGTTTCTTAGTGCCGTCCTAGAACAGCTCCTTTTCCTACCATGTTTTCTTCTGAATCTTTAGGCTATAATCACTGCATTGTTAGAGATCTTTGGGAGCACCTGGGGGGCTCAGCGGGTTAAGCCTCTGCCTTCGGCTCAGGTCATGATCTCAGGGTCTTGAGATCAAGCCCCACATCGGGCTCTCTGCTCAGCGGGGAGCCCGCTTCCCCCTCTCTCTCTGCCGGCCTTTCTGCCTACTTGTGATCTCTCTCTCTGTCAAATAAATAAATAAAAAATAAATAAAATCTTAAAAAAAAAGAAAGATCTTTGTGTCACCCCCCCCAGTGTCAAACACTGACATCAGCAGGGAGGATAGGCAAGGGCCCCATTTGCATAAAGAATGTCCCTCTGTCATTGTTCCAAACTCAAGACTGAAAACACAAGGTGACCACATTGATGGGAGGCAAGAGAGAACATTAATAGAAGAGGCCATTTGCTTTGAAGGTCAGTGCCTTAAAAGCCCTAAACAATCCCAGGGGTCAAGTAGACAACCAAGACTTCTATCTGCCAGTAAGTTCCCCGCCTATGGTATCAGTGGGAATGACAGGGGAAGCCTGGACTTCCACTCCTGCCTGGAAGTGTATCCTCTCTAGAGCAGTATTACAGGAGACTTAATGAGGAATCTGGACTCTTACCATCATTAGGCAGTAATGAGGCCACCCCAAGTGTGATGTCATGGGAGACCGAGGGGGAGACCACCCTTACCCAGTGGGAATGATGAGATTTCCCCGACCCTCCATAGGTATCAGTGCAGGTAGACTGGGGACCCTCCATCTGACAGGAATGAGACAGAGCCTCTCACTTACTTCCACTGCTGGAGCAGTGCCAGAGAAACCATCTAAAACAGAAGGTTTAAATAAGATCCAGAGTCTTAACATAATACAAAAATGGCCAGGTTTCAGGGAAAAAAAATTGCTCACTACTAAGAACCAGGAGCATGTCAAACTGAATGGAAAATTATAATAAATATCAACCTGTGATGGCAAAGATGTTAGAATTTTCTAACAAAATTTTTAAGGCAGCCATGATAAATGCTTCAGGAGCAATAATGAACACTCTTTAAACAAATGTAAAAATAGAAAGTCTTATCAAAGAAATAGAAAGTCTCAAGAAAGGAATAGAAGATATAAAGGGGAACCAAACAGACATTTTAGAACAGATAAGCGCAATAGCTGTAATTTAAAAGTTTAGTGGGTTGGCTCAAAAGCAGAATGAGAATGAAGAGGAAATCACTACAGACCCCACAGACATCAACACCACAAGGGAATAAATACAAACAACTCTGTGCTCATAAATTTGATAACTTAGACAAAATGGACCACTTCCTTCAAACATACAAACTCCTATTTCACCCAAGGTGAAGTAAATAACTTGAATAGCTCTGTAACTTCTAAGGAAATTGAATTTGCAATTTAAAATCACCAAAAAAGATATCTCTAGACCCAGAAGTTTTCACTGGAGAATTCTGCCAGATGTTTAAGGAAAGATTAATACCAACTCCACACAATATCTTTTAGAAGATAGAAATGGAGAGAAAAGTTCCCAATTTATTTTATGAAATTAGTATTACCCTGTTACCTAAACCAAATACACCACAAAAAAGAGAAAACTATAGATTAATTTCTGTCATGGACATAGATTAAAAAAATCTTGACAAAATATTTGCATTTAACATTTATCAATATGTAAAAATTGTACACTGTATCCAAGGAATTCCAGGAATGCAAGACTGGCTCAATATTTGAAAATCAATCAATATAACCCACCAAATTAACAGGCTAAAGAAGAAAAAAAAAATCACATGATTATATAAGTTGATGCAGAAAGAGCATTTGACAAAATTCTACACCCAATCATGAGTAAAAGGTCTTAGAAAAATAAGAATGGAGGGGAATTTCCTCAACTTGATAATGAGGACCTACAAAAAACCTGCTTCTAAGTTTGTACATAATGGTGGAAGACAGAATGTTTTCCCCATAAGATCAGGAATAAAACTATGATGTTTCTTCTCAACATTCTTACTCAGCTTAGTGCCGGCAGGGTTATAAGGTAAGAAAAGGAATTTAAAGGCATATAGAATGAAAAAGGAGAACTAAAGTTCTTTTTGTTTGTACATGATATTATTTATGTAGACTTTTCCAAGAAATCTACAAAAAATACCTAAAACACCTAGAACTAGTAAATGAGTTCGACAAGGTTGTAGGATACAAAATCAATATAAAAAATCAACTGTATTTCAATATACTAGAAAAGAACACATGGACACCAAAATGAAAAACACAATGCTATTTACAAGTGTGCAAAGAAAAATTTAGGTATGAATAAGAACAAATGCAAGACTTGTATGTTGTATACTATAGAACTCCGATGAAATAAAGAGAAATAAATAAATAAATAAATAAAAGGAGAAATATATTTTGTTCATGGTTTGGAAAGCTTAACCTTGTAAAGACGAAATCTCTCTTTAAATTGATAAACTGGGTTAACACAATTCCCATCAAAATCCCAGCAAGATTTAATTCTTTGTAGGTATGGGGAATATTATTATGAAATTTATTTGGAAAGATGAAGGAACTAGAATAGTTACATTTGAAAAGGGAAAAGAAAGAAAGAATCCGTGTACCTGATTCAAGACTAATTACATAGCTACCATGATCAAGATCAGAACAGCGGGGGAAATGTGATATTTCACTAAAGAAGATACACAGAGGGCAAATAAGCACATGGAAAGTCGTTGAGCTTGATTATTCTTCAGGGAAATGTAAGTTAGAATGATCCTTAACTATCCCGACACATCTTCCAGAATGGCTAAAAAAAGAAACAAGGTGACAGTAGCGAACGCTGACGAGAATGTGGAGAAACTGGATTCCTCATGCACTGCTGGTGGGAGTGTAAAATAGGATGGCCACTCTGGGCCAACAGTTTGGCAGTTCCTCAAAAAACTAAACCAGCGACTACCATTCATCCCAGTGACTGAACTCCTGGGCGTTCATCCCAGAGAAATGAAGACTTGTGTTCATACAAGTACCCGCACGTGAATGCTTGCAGTGGCTTTTTATTTGTAATCAGTAAGTCAAGTCAACCCGGGGAGCAGCCCCAAGGTCCCTCCCCAGCGTCTGGTTCAGCAGACCATGGGACCTCCGCGCCCACGGAGGGAGAGTGCGGAGCTCTCCACCTGTGCGCGACCCCGGGTGGATGGATGTCCTGGGAGCATCACCGTGTGCAGAGAGCCCGACCCCAGAGCTTGTGTGCGTGGATCCATTTCTGTAACATTCTCGTGATGTCAAAATTACAGGAATGGGGGGCAGAGTGGCGGTGTAAGAAGTTGAAGAGGGTGGGTGATGGGAGGGTGTGGCTATGAAGGACTGCAGGCGGGATTCGGCGGCAAAGGGGACATTCTGGATCTTGACCAGAGTGTATCAATGTCAACGTCAAGGTATCAATGTCCCATGGTTTTGGCTTCGTCCTCTAGTTTTGCTGGATGCCACTGTAAGGACCTGCTTAGCCAGAGCGACTCCATCTCGGTTAAATAGCCATTTTGTTGTTTGTGCAGTAAACTTAAATGGACTCTCCCCCCCAGAGAAACTTACTTAGAAGCAAGTCCAGGAAACCAGTAAAATGTAGTCGGCCAGTCCCTGATAACAGAGTCCAGAATACAAGGACGAGTCAGGCCAGGTGGAGACATCTAATCAGTACGAAGTGCTGTTTGTAACGGTGAGAAGGTCTTGCCCAAACCAAAATGACTCCGTCTTGGGAAGGACGACGATCTTATTATTCACACTGAATATGTTAACTGACTAAGCCTTCCCAGAAAGTACTGTTTGTAATGGCTCCTGGTATGGGGTTATCTTGGATAACACGTCACCAGACTGGATAAAGCCAGCCAATCAGCAAAAGACACACAAACCCGGTGGGTTGAGGTACCAAGACATGGGTTGAAGTTTTACCCAATAAAAGGTAGCCTGTAAGCTGGGGGTGGTCGCTCTCTTCGGAGGCGGCCCTGGCCCTTCAGTCTGACATCCAATGCTTGGCATAAAATAAAGATTTAAATAACTTTCACCTTGTCTCAGTCTCGTTCCTTTGATAACGGACCTAACACCACCACAGGGAGAAGATGAAGGTACGGGGGGTCTCTGTAGTATTTCTTACAACCGCATGTGAATCTGCAGTTGTCCTAAAATAAGACCTTAAAAAGATATTTTGAAGGCAGTTTATGTCATAACTTTGCAAGTTCAGTGTTAGTCTGTGCATACAGTAAGCGCCGGGCGAGGACGTACCATCAGAAAGCTCTGGCCGACACTCATCCTCCGAAGGTGTCGGGCAGTGCGCAAGAAGAGTGCCTCATGCTGTCTTTCCCCGAGAGAGAATGGCAGGGGGCTCCCGAGGCCTGAGATCGTAGGCCTGATTCCACACTGGCGAATTTTTAATAAGTGTTTCAAAAGGGAAATAAAAAGGCCTTCGAGGGACCCTGCTGGCTGCCTGACCCGGGCATGGCACAAAGGGTCAGACCCCAGGGTCAGAATGGAGGCAGGTGGGAGCCGACACAGGGCCTCAAGCCCCAGGGCCAGTGGGACACCATCCGCAGCCTGGAGCCTTGTCTCATGGTCGGCATGAGTGAGTCACCAACGATCCGCATGTCTGTCGGCTCGAGCTGGTGGCCGGGTCTCCCACAGTCCCACGAATGATGCACCAGGCGGGCCAGGAGCACCATCAGCTAGAACCCCCGTGCACACCCTGGAGCCCAACTCTAGGACGCCAGGATGGCCCCACAACTATGAGTCTCAGAGCTCCTTGGGACATCCACGTGATTCTAGGCTCTGGGCAGAGGGCAGAACGCCCCGAAGGAGACAAACAGAGGCTCATGCAGGGCCTGGAGCAATCTCAAGGTGCCCTGCCTGGTTCTCGGCACGGGGGCAGGGCTTGGAAAGTTTCCAGGTAGGGGACTCTGAAGTGTGCGGCTCCCTGACACTTGGCGCCGGCCAGGGGCCCTCTTGTCTGGTGGCCGGGCAGTTGCATGGTCACCAGCAAAAGCAGGAGGGGCCCCTCCCCCGCCTCGCTCCAGCGTGTGGCTCCGATGTGAAGACTGATTACACACTAACACAGACACACACGTAGCCTAACAGGGTGCGAGAGGCTTAGGACGCACGTGGTAGAGGTCCCCGGAGCTCGGGGCAGGGCTCTCAAGTGGAGACAGGGGTCTGCCCCTGGCTGTCACCCTGGTTTGGGGCGAGGCCAGGCCGAGAGGTCCACGTGGTAGAGGCTTGCATGGCGTGAATCACTGGTGAAGAAAGGAGCACCCGGTTTCCTTACGGGCTTGTCTAGATGTGGGGTGCAAGGGGATGAGGGTGGCGGGGCTTCGAAGTTGTGAGTTGTTCAGACAAGAGAAAGGGGTCAGACCCTTCCTGACGTGGTACGGCTGGGAGTAAGAAAACATCAGGTCCCCCCTTCTCCCCGCAGTAGGAGAGGAGCCCTTGCTGCCACCAGCACGGCGGGTTCCCTGGTGGTACGGCCGGTCGCTCTGTTTCTGGGCCTCACCCAGCAGAGCCTTGCACCGGCTGGGTGACAGGAGCCGGCACCTGCTTCCCCTGCTCCCACCGCCATTCCTAGAGACTCTGCCCTGGGTCGTGTTTTCAGGGCTCGGGAGGCTCTCTGCAGGGGTGGGCAGTGCTGTGTCCTGAGAAGGGATGCAGCAGGCAGGCCCCAGGGGAAGGCCTGTGCCTGGGACCACTAGGACTCCCCGTGAAGGCCCTTCCTGGGGCTGGGCCTGCCCTGCAGGGAGCCCGCACTGTCCTCAGGGAGGCAGCCCTCCGGGAAGAATGGAAGAGCGCAGGGAGGAGGTCGGGAGTGCCCAGAGGGATGAGTTAGGAATGACAGGGACGTCCCTCCAAACTCCCAATGGTGGCCAGAGCCATGCTTGCAGATTTTTTCAGTGGCCCCCTTGTACCTCAAAGAAGGTTCCAGAAGTGCTTTCCCTTCCAGGCCCTGGGGGCCCACCCACATCCCCTGCCCTGACCACTGGCGCCTCCCAAACCTCCCCCTGCAGGGGCCCCACCTGAGTCCCTCCCACTCAGGTGCAGCGGACTGGCCCTGCCCCCACTGTCATTCCATTCAGGAGACGACGTGGGTGCCTGCGGTGTTGATCATAGTGCCGTGGGTACTAACTGGGGACAACTGGGGGCCCTCCATCTGTCCCTTAGCAGGCGATGGCTGCAGGTACCCTCCCTCGGACGCCCTGCCATCTCCCACGGTGATGTCATGGGAAAGCATGGCCACGAGGATGCTGCCTGTGGAAGCCGCGGGGCTCTCAGAGGGCACTGGGCGTGTGTGGATATGAACGTATGTACGTGGATATGTGCTCGCACACGCATGCACACACTGGCGTATGTGTGCAAACGTGCGTGTGTGCTTGGGCATGTGCGTACGGGGGTGTGTGCACACGTGCATGTGTGTTCATGTATGCACACGGGTGTGCGATCTCTTGCCTCATGGTCCCTCATGTGGAAACGTGGCCCCCGGGTGGCGGCCCCACCAGCTTCCCTTTCCTGGGGAGGAACAGAGGCGGAGGGGCAGGAGGAGAAGGGGAGAGAGCTTTCTCCCCACCTCGTCGTGGCACATTCAGGAGAAAAGGCGTTTTGCCAAACAGGAAGGAAAGTGTGAGCCCATTTTTAGAGAGCTCGTTTTAGAAAAACATAGGAGTGAATGCTGAGGAAAGTTACTGGAAGGATGTGCAAACATGTCAAGCGGGGCCTTTGCAGTTTGGGGAATTGGGGTAATTTTTCCCCCCTTCTTTTGACTTGTCTGCATTTTCTAAAATTTCTACAATAAACATCTATTACTCTGTATTAACAACCGAAAAGTTATTTTAGCAGTTGGCCCGGAGCGGTGACAAGTGTTTAGATGAGCCACCACCGGGACATGCTGTGTTCTCGCCTCCGTGGCGGCCCCAGGGGCCGCGGGGGAAGCAGCGCAGATAATCACCGGCTTCCTCGAAGACGTCTCAGCGCCCACCTGCGCGCTGCCACAGTGCTGGCGAGTCTGTTTGTCTGGGGCGTGGGGCTTTGCCGGCCCCTCCCGATGGGCGGGTACTCGTCAGGGCACTGGTCCTGCCCCTAGGCCCGAGCCCAGAGGGCGTGCTTGTTTCCGGGCGGGGCGAGCGTGTGCTCAGGGACCTCCAGGTCCTCAGCCTCCGGCCGCCTCACTGTATCCCTCGTCTTTCGGGGCTTGGTGTTGAGAGCAGTTCTGATAGGAGGCTCCTGGGTCAGATGCCTGGGCTCCGTGGGGATGCCAGTGGCCGTGGGCCAGTCCCTCAGCCTCCCAGCGCCCCAGCTGCATCATATATAGAAAGGGGCCGGTGATGCGCCCGCTGCACGGGCGGCCTAGAGGAATCGCAAGGCGAGGGAAGCACAGACAGCAGCTCCCCGCACACCGTCGGCGCTAAATAAATGTGTGTTACTGTTCTCGTCATTGCCATCTGTGCGATGGGTATGTCGGCTGGCAGGATCCTGGCTTCAAAGATGTTCCAGTCTGCATCCCCAGAACCCGTGACTGTGGGGGCTGCATGGCAGAGGGGGACTGCGTGTTGCAGACAGAGTCAAGGCTGCTCCTGGGCTCACCCCGACCCGGGGGATAGGGGTCTGCCTTCTCCTGATGGACCCAGTGTGATCACAGGGTCCTTGTAAATGGATGAGGGAGGTGGAGAGTCAGAGGGCCTGGGGATGGCAACAGAAGTGGGGTCAGAGGGGGCACTGGTGCCCGCCTTGGAGGGGCAGGTGGGGGCTGCGAGCGAGGAGTGAGGGCGACCCCCAGAAGCGGAAAAGGCAGCTCTCCCAGAGCCTTCAGAAGGAGGGCAGCCCTGCCCACGCTGTGCCTTCAGCCCAGTGAGACCCGGGCTTCTGTTCGTCACAGCTGCGAGAGAGCGAGTCTGTGTGAAATCACGGAGTTCGAGGTCTCAGGCAGCCCAGGGGTGTCTCAGCTTCTCCCTGAAGAAAGGGTGGGAAGGGGGACAAAGTCTCAGGTACCCAGCATGCCTGTCTTCTGCAGTCTATGTCTGGAGTGCGTCACAGCCGCCCGTCCTGCAGGCCCCTTTCCTGCCAACTCTGTGGGCACGGTTTTCGGGGTGGGTGGGGCTGTGCGCTGGGGAGATGTCTGTGGGGGCCCGCAGGTGCCTCAGTGGATCTGATTGGCAAAGCTCCCCTCTGTCACCCTGCCCCCTCCTGGATGTCACCTGCGCAGGTGTGTCCTTGAGCGTGCCACTTCGGGGGAAGCCTGCTTCTATTTGATCAGAGAGCAGAGGAGGCCATACCCTTGACTGAATGGCTACACGCGAGGAAATGCCTCAAAATGTCCTTAAGCCCGGCCCCCGCAGAGTGCTCAAGGTGGAGAGAGCTCAGGCGCGGCGCTCCGATGAGTGTGTGCTCTCTTGCCATGGACAGGGGGAGGTTTGCAGCCACTCTCATTAAATCTCCTCTTTCTGTGTGAAATCCCAGCTTCAGAAGTGCTGCCTGGGAAGTGGCGGGGGAGGAAAGCCCCTCCTGGAGTGGAGCGGGGGCGGGGGGGCCCTGCTGGAGAAGCCACATGGACACCTGGGTCATCCCCGTCACGCCCCCTGCTCCGGCCCCTGGGGGGCGGGTCAGCAGGGTCAGGGGCTCTCCTGCCACCCTCTTCTGCTTTGTCTGCCGGGCCCCGGACAGCTTAGTGAGCTCTGCAGAGAAGCCCCCTGAGACCCCCTCCCCAGCCACTCCAACCTCCTCCCACAGGGGATACTGTCTGTTCTAGTATGAGCCGTCCCGTACCTCCGGGGCCCAGCCCTGGTCCAAGTGCGCATCCTGAATTCGAGGATTTTGCTCCCCAGCTCTCCATGAACCCCGCACCCTGTCGCCACCACTGGATAGTTAGACACCTGCAGCCCAGAGAGGTGACCCAATTTCCTCCAAGTCACACAGCCCAGAAAGCAGCAGAGCTGAGGTCGGCGTTGGGACAGCCACACACCGAGCCCCCACACGTGCCGATGCGCCCCGCGCCGGGGCGGGAGGGCTCCAGAGTCTCGCTCTGCAGTTCCCTCTGCGTGAACACGAGGCCGCCCCAGCACGGCTTCCCCGCAGGATTCAGGGCACAGCAGTATTTCGCTGTCGGAGAGTGTAGCTGTGTGAGGCGTGCAAGGCGGACGGGCCTGATCTCTGCAGCTCCAGCAGGAGACTTAGCACATGCGCTGGGTCTGCAGCGGCCGCCCCGGCCAGGGGCCCCGAGCAGCCGTCCTGCTTGTGCTGTGCTGCGGGGTCTCTGCTCGCGGACTCGGGCTCCACGGTCCTGTGAGTGTGAGCTTCCGGGCGGGGGTCGGTGTCTGCAGCTGGAGGCCTGGCCCTTCTCGCCTCCCTCCACATCTCCTGGGCCACATGTCCTGTGTTTCAGGGTTCGGTTTGTGTTTCAGACCGAAGTGTCCGGGGAGAGGGGGACTGTAGGAATGAGCAGAGGAGTGTCTGGTGAGCGTGCAGCTCAGGGACCAGAATTCCCCCCAGGGCGATGTCGGTGGTCCGGCAAGTCAGTCCTCCAGTGGACCCACACCTTTCTCTGCAGAGCTGCGGCGGGTGGGACCGCAGGGGGGACGTTCCCCAACAGGCAAACAGGTGCTCCGGGCCGTGGTCCCGTTCTGGGGCCAGGCTCGGTCCCAAACAGGCTTTGTCGGCCCCTCATCCTCCCTGGGGCTGTGCCCCACCAGCATGTCACCCCTAAGACCCTGACCAAGCCGGTTGCCTCTCAGTGGCTTGCTTCCTCCCTGGGTTTTCAGGCCAGAAGTGGGGTTTCGTACGGGCTCCTCCGTGTAACCTTGCTCAGCAAAGCACGGATGGGAACGTTCCAGGAGTCAGCATTTGTTGATGCGTTCAATCCTTTCGCTCCCTGGGCCCCAGTTTATTCCCCTGTGACCTGGGGAGGGGGCTAGACCAGAGGTCCCTCCGTCTGGAGCAGTTTTGAGTGCCCACGACATAGCTTTGCCAAACACCTTCCCAGCCCGGGGAGGTTGCCGGGACGGGGTCTCCGGGGGCTGGTTAGGGCTCAGGGTCCGGACAGCATGTCAGGACCTGGGTGCACAGGACTCTGAGCCAGAGGGCCTGGGTTTGCCTCCAGGCTGCATCGCCGTGAACGTAGGAAAATGGGGCCGTTCCTCTTGCTTTGCTTTCTCGGAATGGGAGCGATGGCAGAGCCCACCTCAGGGGTTGTCCTGTGGTTAAATGCCCTGTTTGATCTTAACAGGAACTTTGCAACCATGTTAGCCTTTCCTTCCCATTAGTCTGATTTTAGCTTTTCCTCAAACCCTTCATTTCTCTTCATTGTGTCCAAGTACCTTTCAGGGCCCTGCGTGCTGGCTTTCCTTGCAGCAGATCAAGAATGTCATCTCTGGGGACAAAGGACATGGCCGTCTGTAATCAGCGGCTGCTTTAGCGCCAGAGGGGTGGATGGCACTTTCCCATTCAGGCCCAGAGCACCCGAGACACAGAGGGGTCAGGCTGGAGAGAGCTGCCCTTTCCAGAGTGCCCCGTGCACTGGGTGCTGGCTGGGGGCATTGGGGTGCCATCTTGGGTTAATTCACCCCCAGGAAGTCAGCTGTATTCTGTAGCGTCCCTTCCCTAACTCAGCCTCTTGTGCTGAGCTTGTATCTTGACATCTCCCCAGAGCTTCTGCCATTACTTCCTGCTTCCTCTGGCCCTGTGCCGTGGGGTCCCCACCTTGGTCTTCTCTTTGGCATCAATGAGCCATCTGGTCTACCAGCCACCTGGCCAATAGGGTCTAGAGCCTCTTTGCCTTTGTATCTACTCTCACGTCCTCTGCCTCAGGGAGGGTACTCAGGGCCTTTGGTGGGGGGTTGGAGAGGGGCTCCCTGGCCTCATGACCTCATGCCAGCAGTGGTGGGGGCTGGGCTCAGGCCTGCAGGTGCTTCTGGGTGTGTGGCCGGCAGGTGACAAAGGGGGGAGCTCTTGTCCCTGGAATGGAGGCAGCGAATGAGCGTTTCTAATTGGAATGCTTGTTCTACCCAAAACCAGCTCCCTCTTTAAGGAGATGGTTTGTGGGGGAAAGAAAAGTGGAATTTGCACAGAATTTGCAAACATTTGAGCTCTTTCAGCTTTGAGAGCTTTCTCCCTTAACGACAGAGACTTGCTGCCCCATAGGAGTGACACACACTGGCTCTGAGGCCTTACGTGGCACGATTCCGGACAAACAGGTCTGGGACCCTGGTGAGTGGCTGTGATGGAAGCTTCTCCACTTGCTCTGCTTTTGAAAAGCTGCTTCCCAGCCTGGGCTGTTGCCCCTGCCCATGGGAACATCCGCCTCCCACTGTGCCGGGGCGCGGCCTCTGCTGTCCTGGGCATCAGCTTGAGGCAGGAGGGGAGATGACCTTCCTGCCTCGCGTTGTAAGCATTATGGGTGAACCGGCCGGCTTCCCTCCCAGAACGAGGCCGGGGTGGGGTGGGGGGCGGTGGACTTTTCAGAGGACAGCTGAGTAGGTCGCTGGTTATTCCACTTGTCAGAGTTCCTGCTGGCTTCTGCTGGTTCCAGAAACCCTGGTCTGGTCATGGACATCCGTTGGCTGCGGTTCCCACAGCAAAGCACCCCAGACCACGTGGCTTGAACAGCAAGTATGTACTGTCCCGCCGTTCCGGAGAAACCCGAGATCGAGGTGTCAGCAGGTGGGTTTCTTCCGAGGGCTGTGAGGAGTCTGCTCCGAGCCTCTCCCCTGTGTGTCTCTATGCCAGAATTTCCCCCGCCCCCACCCGCGGACACGGCGAGAAGGGCGGGCTCTGAACCGGGACGTGGGACCTCACCGGACGCTGGGTCTGCCGGCACCTTGGTCTTGGACTTCAGCCTCCGGAACGGTGAGAAATGAACTTCTGTTGTTTATGAGCTGCCTGGTTTATGATTTCTTGGTTGATGTGGCCAGATGGGCCTGCCACAGGTGGGCGTCTCGAGGGGAGTCCATGCTGAGGGGCTGGGATGGCCACGGCCTCTCTCTGGGTCGTGCAGGGGGAGGGGGTCTCTCAGCCTCAGGGCTCAGGGCTCACGGCTGACCGGGGTGGCCTGCCCGTCTCCCCCTCCTGACTCAGGGCCCGGGGCTGTGGCTCTGTGACACATAGACATTTGTTTAACATGTTTCATGTGACCCAGGTGCCTTCCTAAGGAAATGAAGCGCCGAGAAGTGGTCAGACCTGAGTGTTTTTAGGGTAGGTTCGATGAAGAGGGACAAGAGGTGGAAACCAGCTGGGACAGAAGTGTGTGAGCTCAGGGTGGTGACCCAGGGATGCTCAGCAGGACCCGCTTGTCCCTCCCTATACCCCCCTTCTTGGAGATAAGGATGTTTTTTCCTCCAGGTGTGGAGAGAGCCTCTGTCTCAGGAGGGTCTCGGACCTGCTTCTGGAACGGGTCAGAGAGTCCTTCCTGCTTCTGCCATTGTCTCAAATCCCAAGTATTCAACATGCCAAGACAGCCTGTTCTAAGGGAGTACGTCCTGAACCCCGTCACTTTGGGCCCCCGTTCTCCATGACAGAAAGGGGACTCAGCCTCAGCTGCCGTGCCGTGGGTTTAGGAGCAGCTGGGAACAGTCTGGATCCTTGTGTTCCAGCCGGCTGGTGGGGCTGTTTGGGGAGGATGCGCCTGGGTACCTGGGGCCAGGGGAGCCTGCAGTGCGGGCAGATGGAGAGACAAACAGAGGGCTGCATCTGAGGCACGATGTGCCTGGCGCCGGCCCGCAGGAACCTCTCCTGGGCGGCTGCGGGAGGCGTGGCTGAGTGGGACCCTCCAGAGGGGGCTGGAGGAAGAATCTGGAAAGTGGAGAGTTGATGATCTGGGCTCTGTGGCTGAAGGGGAATTTACCCTGGACCTGGACCTGGGGGTGTAGCCACACCCTGAAAGCGGAGGGCTGCCCCCAGCACCGGGCCCAAGCCGAGCTCAGCCGTTGCCCAGGGTGGGGACACAGTGGCTGCTGGCACTCAGGCAGGACCCTCTCTGCTTGCCTGCAGGGCCCCTGTCACCCCGAGTGTCTCCCCTTCTCTTCCTCTCTCTGTCTACCTGTCTGTCTGTCTCTGCCTCCCTCCCTCTCCATCTCCCTCTCTCTCTTTCTCTCCCTTCCTCTGCCTCCCCTCCATCTCTCTCTCTGCCTCCTTCTCTCTGTCTCCCCCATCTCTCTGTCTCTGCCTCCCTCCTTCTCTTTATCTCTGTCTCTGTCTCCCCCCATTTCTCTGTCTCTCTGTCTCTGTCTCGCTATCTCTCTGCCTCCCTCTTGCTTTCTCTGCCATGTGCTGAAAAGCAGCACTGATCACCTGTGGAGTTGTTCATTCCCTCCCTTCCTCGGCTGTCTGTGGGGCCACCGGCTCCAGGAGAGCAGGGATTTCACCTGGGGCCCTCTTAGCTCCTTCGGAAACATGCACTTGGCATACAGCAGGTGCTCAATGACCGCTCCAGGAGTGTTGTGCATGCCTGGCCACAGCACGCTGTGCCTGGGGGGACCTCGTTGGCTCTAGCTGGTTTCATCCAGGTGAGGGTGTGACAACTGTCCCCTTTGTGTTGCTCTCCTGCTCTCCCGGAATTTGCTCTGGGCCTGGCAGAAAGCTCAGGCTGCAGGAGGGGCTCGGGGGGCGCGAGGGACTGCGGTTTCCCCCTCGGGTCCTGTCCCTAGGACGGTAGCTTCTGGTTCCTGCTGGAGGGGCCCAGATGGAGGACAGACCCAACTGAGGGGCGGGGTACACCCGGGCCCCTCTCCCAGGCAGAGGTCAGAGGCCCTGGGGTGAGGCGGGTCTGAGTTTGCATCGGGGTGCACCTGCTACCCCGGGGAACGGGGCAAGTAATTAAAATTCCCTGTGGCTCCAGTTTCTGATCTCTAAGGTGGGGCCAAGAGCAATAATAGTGACCCGCATACTTAGAGTACTACTCAGATCCTCTAGTCTAGTGGAGGAGACGACATGGTGCTAAGTCCCTGGGTCGTCACAGACACTCCTCACCCCCACGATTATGGCTTTTAGTAAGCTTGGGGGCACGGCTGGAGCGTGTCGGTGGCTGATGAGCATGAACCCTGGGGGCTGGGGGACGAGCCCAGCTCTTAGCAGGCAGATGTCCCGAAGCCCTCCCTCCAGCTGTCATCACAGAGGCAGCCAGTTCCCATCGCAGGGTCAGCCCTCTGGATCGGACTCTGAGCCCCTCGTCTCCCATTTCCCTAGGATGCGCTCCTTTGAGGGTTTGTAAAGGTTTCCAAGGGATTCAGCAGATAGCCTGCTGGTGCCTGGAGTCTGGGCCTCGGTCCTGCCCCTAGAACTGTCCCATCACACAGCCCTGGTGCCCACAACGGACCTTTTCAAGGCCCTTCCTCCTGCCTGTGCTCCCGGCTGGCCCTGCACTGACCCCGGGAAACCGTCCTCTTTCATTCAGACCCACCCCGGAGCTTCACGATCTCTCAGGATGAACAGAAGTATGTCCCCAGGTCCAGAAGAAGGAGCTGGTGGTGGACAAAGCCCGGGTGGCCAGGGGGGTCCGGCATCCACCTCACATAGCCAGAGCAGAAACGAAGCAGGTGCACCAGGGGGGCTGAGGCTGGGCCAGGCCCTGGGTGGGGGAGGGGTTTAGCCTCGAGGGAGTCTGGAGGAGGGGCTCGTGGGCTGCGAGCAGCAGGACTAACGGTCCCGCAGCCCTGTGTGGGCACCGTGCCCCCGCGCCACAGAGCCAGGCTTCCGGGCCTCCCGCTGTCCGTTTGGAGGATTCACGTTGACCCCGGGGAGTAGACGGGGAAGTGGAAGGTCAGAGGGAGGTGACACGGCCAAAGTCACAGCGGACTACAGGGCCTGGCGTCAGCCCAGGCTGCTCTGATCCCCAGATCTGTTTGCTGCCTCTTCCCTCCATCGGTCTACCGGAGAGCTTCCTCTGCACCCAGCCTTCCTGGAGAGGAGGCTCTGCCTGGGGACTTTTGAGGCTTTGGAGGCCTGACCCTTGGAGCCTTTGTCCTTTGTTCTCCCTGGGTCCACTCGCCTCTGGGCTGCACACAGCCCGTGGGAGGAGACCGGCCAGACCTTCCTGACTTCCCTACTAAGGACATGAAAAGGGGCTGAGGAAGCCCATGGTCCCACCCAACCGTCTGGGTCACTGAGTGCTGCCCCCCGAAGGCAGGCCTGTGGGGGTAGGAGTGACCCCCGTTCCCTACATCTGGCTTAGGGGTGGGGCCCCTGGTATCTCTTGTCTCCCGCGGCTCATGCTAGGGCGACCCTGGGTGCTCCTGGAACCCCATGGGAGAGCAGAGCTCACGCGCCCTGCAGCGGGCGCCTGGATCCTGGCACGACGGTGTGTGGACGGCGAAGACCAGACCCCCTGCTGGCCTCTGACTGCCGGGCTGCCGGCTGCTCCGTGAATCCTTCTCACTGGACGCGAGGCCTCCTGCTTGCAACGGCAGTAACTTGCGTATTCGCGTGGCTCAGGAAGGGGAGACTCCGTAAGACGCCAACTGAGTAAATGCCACGCGCTCTAAGGAAGTAATTTCTGCAGGTGGACACACGTTTGGGCGAAAGTGCCCTCCTCATGCGGCCGTCGGGGTGGCCCGTCTGCTCCTGCCTGCGGACCTCCGCCTCAGTACTGGGGGATGGTGACGCGGTCGCTGGGCCCGGAGAACAGCTGGGCGCTTCCTGGCCTCCCCCACATGCTTCCCTTGTCACCGCTGACCCCAGCGAGAGCTGCTGGGTGGGGCTAAGTGGCCTCCCTTGACCCGCCCCGGCACCTTACCCCTTCCGGGCGTGTAAGGAAGCGTGTCTCCATGCAGTGTCCCACAGCTGCCACCAGGGGTCACCAGGCCCAAGGGCTGGAGGGTGGAGGGTGGACGCTGGTGGACGCTGCCAGCCAGGAGCGGAGCCAAGCAGCGGGGGCAGGCGGAGGAAGCCGGCAACAGCCTGGATGCGAGCGTTGGTCGGGAGCTGGGAGGCCAAGGCCAGCCAGGCCCTCAGGCCAGCTGAGCGGTGGGCTTTAGTCCTTGGGGTGCCCTGGCGTCCCACCTGCCTTGCACGGGCTGTGGGCTCTGGGGGATGTCCCAGGACCCGATGCTGCTGGCTTCTGGGAGAATGAGGCCCAGCACAGCACTTGAGAGCTGGTGGCCTTTGGAGTCGCCCTGAGGGGCTCTAAGTCCCAAGTGGACGTGGGCCGCCCCCTTAACCTGTTTGAGCCTCCATTTCCCCATCTGTACAATGGGAGACATGGCCCAAGGGTCGCTGGAGCGCTCACGGAAACAACGTGTGCGGAGCGCTTGGCGCGGCTGGCGGGGCGGCGTCCCTCAGCAGATGGAAACGATGGTTCCTGTCCCCGTCGGGGGTTTTCAGAGGGACTGTCCTTCTGTGGTCGCCTCCTCCAAGATGCTGTGTGGCTCCTGCTGGTTCTTAATGTCCCTAATCTCCTGTTGATTATTCCTGGGGTTTCAGCCAAATAAGCACTTCCAATTAAAGCTCCTGCCACCGCTCCAAGTTGAGTTGCCATGGCAACGGGAGTGGGGATTTTACTTCTTCCCTGGAATGTACACATGTGTGTGAGTCTTTGCGCGGGTCTCTGCTTGTGCGTCGGGCTGTTACCAGAGCTCACCCCTGTGGGGCCTGGAGCCGGCAGGTGGGCGGACGGAGGGAGGCTGAAAACCTGTTCCCGTGGGCCTCCTAGCAGCCTGGGAAAGGCTCTGCCCTAGAGTGCTCGGCCCGTGTGGGGGAAGAATGCAGGTTTCCCCGTGTTCCCTGTGCGAGCGTGGCCTCAAGGCTCCTGTCCAGCCCGGCTGCTGGGAGGAGGCCGTGCTGGGTGGTTGATGGTCCAGCCCGAGTCTCTGGAGCGTCACATGTGTGAGTGCGTCTCTGTCTTTCTCTCTGCGTCTCGAGCCAGTCCTTGGAGCTGAATCTCAGAGACAGAATTCCAAACTCCGCGCAGGACCCGGCTGACGGAGGTCGGGGAGGTGCCGAGCTGGGAGCAGAGCTGCGAGGCCTGACCTCCGGGGCTCTGAATTCCAGATGCATTCAGCGTCTGTCCAACGGGAAGTTCCTGGAAAATAGGCTGAGGCTTCATGCGCGGATCAGCTGGGACTCCTTCAGCTGAGAACATCTAAGCTTGTGCAAAATAAAATAAACAGACGAAAGAAAGAAAAAGAAAGGACATGTATGCACACACACACTACATAAAGACACACACACATGGGGCCCCAGTGACCCCAGTCCAGCCTTGTCTAGCTTCCTGCACATTTGGATCTGGGGCTCCAAAGGTCATGGGGCTCTGACAGCTCCAGGTCTCAGCTCTGCCTGCTGTGTGGGACCCCCTCGCTGGGGTGGAAAGACCTCCGGCCCAGATCTTGGTGCCTGGGGGCTGCGGGGACGGTAAGAAAGCTTTTTCTGACACTGTTGAGAAAGCAGATCTCATGGAAGGGTCTTCCAGCTCCGAACACCGTTGGAGGAATGTGCTGAGCTGGAGGCTGGCCTCGGGCTGTGGCTGCGGGGGAGGCCGTGGGTGCCCGTAAGCAGCTGGAGTGTCCCTCTGAAGCCCTTTATCCTTTATCCCTGCCGTGGCTCCCAGTCCAGGGAAGGGAGCCGACCTGCTGGGCGGGCTGGGTATCCCTGGCTGCTTCCTGTGTGTTGGGAGCTGTCTGGGTCCCGAGGAGGAGAACAGTCCCTTGAGGGGGAAAAAGCACAGTGGTGGCTCCCGGGCCTGCTCTGGGGGCTCCCGATCTATGCTCAGTGCCTCCGGGGCACAGACTAAGTGCGCCAATGTCTACATGAGGCTTTTGACCCATGGCGGTCTATTTCAAAGACCAGTGTTCGTGGAATATTTTCTCCTAAATTCTGGAAATGTGAGCTTCTTCTTCGTGGTGACAGCTGACTTTGAAAACAATGAGACTGGTTTTCTGAATGAACTGGGATTCACTGAGGAAGGGGTTTGACAGGCAGGACAGAGATGCCGACCCAAGGCATCCCCTGCTGCAACAACTCAGCTTCTCCCCTCTGCATCTAGAATCATTTCAGCTGTTCTCGAGGATCGAGAAAATAGTCACGCACATCGTTTTTGGGACTGGTGGTCTGGAAGGAAACCTGGTTCGGAAGCCTATGGAAACTGCTTCCCAAGACATCGATTTCTCCCCATTAGGGATCCCCCCAGTCTCATCTTAGTATCTCTGGAGTCTTTCTGGGTCCCTGCTGGCACTGCCCCCCTCACCGTGGATGGAATTCCAGTCCTTTGCTTTGTTTTAGAACTGTCACCTCTGACCCTCAGGAGAGCTGGGGACAGGTGCTCATGTCCCCGACGGGTGTCTGCTCAGTGTCTCGTTAATTTCCTATTTGGAAACGAACACGCCCTTTATCTTTGGAAATGTAAGGGGACCAGCCGCGTCCCCCCGGCTGCCTGTGATCATCCTGGTTTTCCATCTCGCATGTGTCTGTCCAGGATCATGCTCTCCACCGGGCTTGCCTGAGACAGCAGAGCTCCCCAGGCTCCCCGAGCCTCGTCCCTCCCAGCATTCATGTCACACTGGATTGTCACTGCCAATTTCCTTGTCTCCCCAACGAGGATGGATCTTCCCGTGTTCGCTGGATATCCCCAGCCCCTCACGGGGTTGGCAGGACATCCCATGCAGCGTCTGTTTCCCGAACAGGTACCCCGATGAACTTTAGGAAAGGCCTCGATGGAGCTTCAAGACCGCTCGCCTTCCCCCGACCTTGTGGCCTCAAGTCTTTTACTTCGGTGGCATAGGCTGGTTCCTTGGTGCGAAATACCCAGACTGAGACCTTCGGGAGACATTTCCAGGTTGTTCATGTGCCATCCTAGAGGCCAGTGGAGGGGAGTACGTTTCCTTCCTAAGTCTGCCCTTTGGCTTTCGAGAGGACACCAGATACCAGGGGGCTAAGTGTGGCGGGCGTAAGGGCCATCCCAGAGTGCTTGGAGGTGGCTGGGGAGTCAGTACGGTCATCTCTGAACTGGCGAGGTGCTGCTCAACTCTTTCCTCCTGGGCACTCAGCTCCACGATGTTCCAAGTCTCCGGTGCGGCCGGTGCAGCCGCCGGACTCCTTTTCGGATGATGGGGGGAGAGGGTGGGAGAGGCCAGAGCACCCCTTCCCGTCCACACCCACGACACCCTCCCAGGATGTCTGCAGTCTCCCCACATCTTCCAAGGAGTGGAGTTCCTCCCATGAAGGAATGAGCCTGCGCCTGGCCTTCCTCCTGCCCAGGGCGGATCGCATCACTGCTGCCCAAGCGGGTGGTCTCACCTAACTGTCCCACGTGCTGAGTCTCATTTTCCTCCTGGCAACCCCCATCCTGTGAACTTCCGCTCCTGGGTTTTCCCTGCTCAGCTCACCGTCCTGTTTTGGGGCCTGGTGTAGGGACCACCTATTCTCAGTGGCTTTCCTGGCCTCCCAGGACTTTCGCGGGCCAGTGCTCTGGGTCCTGACATGCCCGGATTTACCTCCCTCCTTGTAGTTACCTCTCAATGCGATGGAGATCTGTCTACTGTTCCTTCCCTCCAGCGACTGTGAGCATCCTGACGGGTGGAGGTATGTTTGTGTCCTCGTGCCTGGCAGGGTGCCAGACCACAGCAGGTGTTCACGTGGAGCTGGAAGGGAAGGAGGGGCACAGGGAGGGGGAGCAAGCGAGCAAGTGAGTGAGAGAGGTAGGGAGGGAGTCAGTGTCCTGCTTCCTCTTCTTTCTCAAAGCTGGCCCTATGTCTTTTGGTCCTTCTCTGGAATTAATGTAACAAAACAAAGATCCAAGTGCCCCAAATGCCTCAATTGTATACCTTGGGGCACATCTGGGTTTCTATTAAAAACTAGCCTTCTCTGTCACACCATCTATCCATTAAAAGATTAGGTCCCTTCTCTCTGGTCCATTTCTCCATGTATGGGTTTGCCTTCCCTTCTGTCCTCACCCCTGCTCGTAGCTATTGCTCTTTCTTTCGCCTCTCATCTCTGCACCCCTCCCTCCCTCCCTCCCCCATCCATCCTTCCATCCATCCATCCAGTCACCTCTTCCTTCAAAAAAAAATGTACTGCGTGCCAAGGGCTGTTCAAAACATAAAAGCCGATGCCATGAAAAACTGGACTAAAATCCACGCTGTCGTAGAGTACGCCTCGACCTACCGATCTGATAATCATCTGCCCGCCCATCCATCCCTCCATCCATGCACCCCTCCACTGTGCATCTATGTATCCACCCACCCATCCATCCCTCCATCCATCCACCCCTCCACTGTGCATCTATGTATCCACCCATCCATCCATCCATCCATCCATGAATCCTTCCAACCATCCATCCTTCTGTCCATCCATCCGTCCATCCCATCCATCCATCCTTTATCACATAGTTATGCTGGAAGTCAAAGCATGTGTTTGCTTTGGTTAATGAAATGCGAGCAGAACTGGTGTGTGTCACCTCTGGGAAGAGGTTGAGAGGCGGCAGTTCTGGTGTTGTTCATTCCTTCCCCTCTAGCCACATTCTAGGTGTTTCCTGCCTCATCAGCATGGGTCCTGGAGCGAGGAACAGTGCAACGCGCAGACCACTCTTCCCTGGAGCGTAGCAACCAAACTGTTCTGGGCATGTGGCAGGAGAAAGAATCAAGACTTTGTTATATACCATTACTTTTTTTCTTGTTTTTTTTTTTTTTTTTTTTTTTTTCTATAGCATACCCTGGCCTAGCCTGGCTGATGGATACAAAGTGACAGATTGTTTTCCAGATGGTTATGCCAATTTACATGCCCGTCCTCAGTGATCCGGAGTGCCTGTCTTACTCTATCCTCACCGCCTGGAATAGCGTCATTGAAATTTATTTTAAAAATCTGATCAGTCTGAGAGGTGAAGAGGAATCTTATTTGAATTTCCATTTCTTTGATTAGTAGGGAGGTTGATCATATGGGCAGTGGTCGTTTGCTTTTCTTTGCCCAGGAACCCCTTTTCTGGGCTGGAAAAGATGACTACGACAGCTTCGGAAGAGTTCACACCCCCCACCCAGCGGCCCTGCTCTGGCTCATCCAGGCTCTGCCTCCCGATTGGAGGGGTGCATGGACGGCTCCGTTGGGGGCCTGGAAGCCGGCGCAGGGCCGTCTCTTCCAGTGGCTCATTATCCCCTGGCTTATGTAAGCCTTTGCCAGGTTGCGTCTCTGGTCCGGGTCTTTAAAAGTAAGCTGCTTACATAATTGTTTCGACAGCACATTTGAATTAATTTCTAACATTAACTTTGCTTTAGAATGAAGTCATTGGAGACCAGTGGGAAATGGGGGGTGGGCTCCAGGGAGAGTGTCCCTGCCCCACACCTGCTGTCCCCCGCCCCTACTCCCAGCCCCTGCCCCGGTCCCCAGCCCTGCTAAGTCCTGGGGACTCCTGGGGAAGTGGCATTTGTTTGGAAGAGGCCTCTCAGGATTCCAAATTTCTCTCTGTCTTTGTGCCACAATAAATTATTCAGGTAAATTACTCCAGCCTGTGGAAAGAGCCAGATCACGCAAAAGGCCTTCAGCCATGAGGTTGATAGAAACAGAGGGACTCTGGCGGGCTGTGAAGGAGCCCGAGGCGGCTTACCTCTTAAAGGAGACAGGTGGGCGCCCCTGGCAGGGGGGTCAGGGGCCGTGGGGCCTGGCAGTCGGGGCTGTGACTGTCCTCCTGGAAGTCGGCTGCGTGTCAGAGACGGTTTCCCTCCGTGAGGGTCTCTCCCAAGGCAGGGCCGGGAGTGGGAGGGAGGGAGCACCTGGAGGCCTGCGTGGGGGCGGTGGGAGGATCCCCGGCCACCTCCTCAGTCCCAGGTCACCTGTGCCCTCAAGCCCGCGAGGGTTTCTGCTCTGGCCTGACACGACTGGGATCTTCCTAGAGGCCTGGGAGGGACGTGAGAGCGAGGGGTCCTCACAGGGCCCGGGGAGTTTGCGGACCTGAGACTTCCGCCCACCATCTGCCTGGCGGCTCCAGCGGGCAGGGAGCCCAGAGGCGGAGCGACCCGTGGGGGGGGCCTCCGCAGCCAGAGCTGGCCCAGGGCCACACCAGCATTTGCAGGATGATAGTTACCTTCTGGTGCTTTCCTTGCCTGGAGAGGCAGGCTCAGGGGTTGTGGCCTCCAAAGTTAAGCCTGGAATCACACTTGGTTCTGAAAACTTTCTCCATCCCATTTGACTGGGGTCCTCCAGAATTGAGAAGTGGTCAGACAGCCCCAGGACCTTTGCTGCTCCCCTCTCTAGCCAGCTCCTCTTGTCTGCTCTAGGTGTGAAAGCCCTGGGCAGAAACGAGTCGCGTCTGACGTATGAGATGTCTGGTGTGTGGGGCCTGGTGGGGGCTGAGGACAGCGAACTCCATTCCGGAGACGAGAGGAAAAGGGGGGCAGAGAGGTGGAGAGGACCGTGGGAGCCAGCACTCGGAGCTGATGGGGGACCGAGGATGGAAGCCACAGGGAGTTGCAGAAATCTGGGGGTTTCTGGGCTGTGAGAGAGGCTCTGGGATCTAGGACTGTGGGCTGGCCGGCCAGACCAGACCATGGCCCGGGAGACCCCCTCCCCAGGTGGAGGACAGCACGGGGGACAGAGAACCAGCGCGGTCCTCACCCCTCTGCAAGGACAGAGGCAGGAAGGAGTTTGCTTTTCAAAAAATGTCTTTATCTTTCTCAAACCCCAAACCAAACCCATCAGAAAACCTTCCGGTGGAAACTCTGCCCGTAGACAGACATGTTTTTGGCAAACCAGTCCGTGTCCTGGGAGACACAGACCGGGGTGCTCGCGGTGCCCGCTGCCAGCCCAGGGCTGGCCTGGCACGGGGCTGGGGAAGGGGGGGACTCCAGGGGCTTTGTTCTCCCTTGAATTATTCCGCACGTGCACCGTGTCACACCCGGGTGCGGGTGTGGATGCGGGGAAGCTCCAACACCAGCGGCAAAGCTTCCTACGGTTGTGTGAGGAGCCAGGACGCCTCGGCAGAACGTGGCCTCCGTCGCTGAGTGGCCCGCATGGACGTGGCTGCTGGAGGGTGCGTTCATCCCACAGCACGAGGCCGACTCCGGGTCGGGGTGGCCCGTGCTCGCTGGGGGCTGGAGAGCTGTCCTGGGGTCCTTGGCCCTGTGGGGGGCCGGAGAGCTTGTGGCGTTGTCCGGCCTCCCCCTCCTCCTCCGAGCTGGCTCCCAGACATCCTCGGTTCTCAGAGCCTGTTTCCTTCCTCACCAAGCGGTTAAGAACCGTCTGGGTGTGCCGGGCCCTCTGTGTGTGTCCTTCCTGTGCGGGTCACGGACAGTCCACGTCAGCTGGGTCCTGTCCCCGCCGGCTCTCCCTGATGGTGCAAAAAGCCACGTCCACTGGTTCCTTCATTCACCTACTCGTTTTTGTGACATACTTTCCCTCGGTGTCCACCACAGGCAGCCTGGCGCCAGGCTCTGGGCGCTATGGGGAGCATGACCAGGGGGTGCAGCAAAAAGGTGAATGGCCTCAGGGCGGCACTTTCCAGGGCTCCAGGATTTGGCTGAAGAGCCCCGGGCTGCATCCTTGGGAGCACTGCGCCTTGACTCCCTGTCGTTCCTCCTCCCTCTTTCTGGACTCCGTTTCTCCCTCACTCTCCCTCGCCTCTTGGTCCAATAATTCTTGAGCACCTCCTAGGTGCCATGTGCTCTTCTAGGCACGGGGACCCGGCAGATGATGACATCAAGCAAAGCCCCTGCTGTCCTTGCTACAGGGAAGGAAGGAGCCAGGAGGGAGGGGCCGCATGCAGCCAGCCCCTGGGAGTCTCGGCCCCTGGGGCAAGGCCACGGTTCAGGTTTTCACACAGAGATGTGGCTCTGCTGCTGGCTGCTGGGACGGAGCGGAGCCCTGGAGACAGGACCAGCCCCCCACCCATGTGTCCATGACTTGTGCTCGCAAGAGACCTGGGGATGCTTCTGAGCTCCAATGGGGGCACTTCTTGGCAGGGCAGACCCCGGGTCCCCCTCTAGAGGCATGATTCTATAGGTCAGCCGTGGAGCCCAGTAGCTTGGTCGTTAAGGATCATCCTCCCGCCCCCCAGTGGTTCTGTGTGATGCACGTGGCCCCTGACCACAGCCTGGCGGTGGGGCAGACAAGGCGTGGACCGAATCTGTGCTTACTTCTTCACTGTGTGACCGTGGGCGAGTGTCAGCTCCGTGGAGGGCCCGAGCTGGGGAGCCTGCAGGCCTGGGAGGGTCCTTCAGTCTGTGCTCACGTCGTCACTACCGCTGGTCTGCGGTTGGCATGACGCTCCGTGTCCGTCTGCCAGGACCCCACTCCGGGCGCTGCCCCATGGGGCACCAGGTGGTGCCCCCTGCTCCCTCCCAGCAGGCCCCGTGGACTCACTGTGGCCAGGGAAATGCAGTTCCCTGCCGGGCCAGGTCGGAGCCACATGTCCACAGGCCACCCTCACTGTGCAGGAACGAGGCAGGGTGGCCAGAGAGCTCTTACCAAGAGGGAGGCCGAGGGAACCGGGCAGAGAATGGATGGTGGCATGTACGTGGTACAGCACCACGAGCCTGAAAAGACCCAAACCCACCGGACAAGCATGTCCCCCCTGCTTCCGACCTTGTGTCCGTCACTGCCCCCTCTCAGTCCGCTCACCCTCTGTCCCCATCCCTGCCCACTGCTTGTCTTTCAACACCGCTTCAGTCCCCTCCAGCAGATTCGCCTGTAGCCGATCAACACCTGGAAGAGAAATTTCAGAATGGCATTTAATTTAGATTTAATTGTCATGATTTCAGTGGTCTTGCCGGCATTAATTGCTTAAAGACACTTAATGAAACTTAATCAGTCTATCCCAACACACCACAGGTCAGGAACAATTTGTCTGCACCACAGTGAGACGCAAAGCACAGGCACAGATTGGGGGGGGGGGCAGCTGGTGCGGGGGGAGGGGCTGGGTTTGTCGTCCCTCCAGAAGACACCCTGGTGACTTCCCATGCTCTCCCTCCTCCGCCCACCACTGGGCTCCTTGACCCCTGCCCCAGGACCCCCGGGCCCTCCCTCCACTTCCCCAGGCTCAGGAGGGACCTGGGGCTGCCCCAGGACAGCTCTGTGATTCCCCCACATCTGTTTAGGGTCATGCCCTTCTGACAACAGCAAACCCAAAGGCCGGCTGGGGTGTGACCTCTCCCGTGCCACACTGGGGCGTTCCGGCTGGGGCGCTTCTCTTGACCCAGGACTCGTGTTTGCTTCCTGCAATGGGGGGCGTGGACGAAATGGCCCTTCCCTCACTGCCCGCAGCCCGGGGCTGAGCTCCCGGCAGTGTGGGGTAGAGGCACTGGGACCTGACCGCTTCGGTCCCCCAGCAGCGACCTGACTGTGGATGAGGGATTTAACCCATCTAAATGGCCCATCACCTGCCACCGGCCTCTTCCGGCTCAGGCAGGTAAAGGGTCTGCACCTGCTGGCTCAGAGCCCAAAATCCATGCTGGCTATTATTGTTATTATTATTAGACCAATGACACTGGTTAGTTCAGCTCTAGCGACGGGCGGGCTCTCTGCCAGATTCTGGGCGTGACAATTACAGGTCATTGCGACGTTAGCCCCTGTACCCGCCCCGCTCCAGATGGCATTAAGACAGACACTGGCTGTATTAAGAGTGTCCAGGATGGGTGATATGTCTAAGTCCTCTGAGAGCCCTGGCAGGGCCCTGACCTCGTGAGGAGGGAAGTCAGGGTGGGCTTCCTGAAGGAGGTGTTGTTGAATGTCCTGTCACAAGACACCGCCTCTCCCTCGTCCTCACTGGGGAGGGCAGCTTGTGGCCATGGGCTGAGCCTTCCAGGGTTTTGGGGGCATCTGAAATTATCCCAGTCTCAGCATCCTCAGGGCTGTGGAGCGCCCTCGAGCTGTGACCCGACTTCCTGGGGTACACGGAGGCTGGCTTCCTGCTCCACCAACCAAAGTTTCCTAATGCCTCGAACAGAAGACCCGGGCTTCCAGGCACCCGCGAGTGTCCCTCCCCTCAGGGCTCCGTGGAGCCGTCCATGGTGGGGTTTGGGTCCCAAGACAGGCTGTGCCTCAGCTCCAGGCCGCTCAGCGACGCCCCCGCCACCCCTCACTGAAGACGCCGCGAAGCCCACGGCGTGTCCAGCGGTGCCTGCCCACACCTGGGGGAGGTGACCCCAAGGCTCGCGTGCTTCTTTGTTGCTCTTGCTTGAGCCCGTGCTGGGTTTGTACCGCAGCCTGGGGAAGGTTCCGGGGACAAGGCGGCAGCCGCAGCACCAGCGGGGCCTCTGGGGGGCCTTCATCTTCCCAGCGGCCTGGCTGCCCCGCGCCTTCGTTTCCAACAACACACAGGGCTTCCTGGAGCTCGCAGCCGCCCCCAGATCGCCACGGCACGAAGACAGGCCCAGACGCTGCAACCTGCCCTCCGCTTGGGTGGTGGGTCCGATGTGTAGAGCGGACGTTAGCGACCACAGAATTATTTCTTGGCCGACGAGGCTTCAGACCGTGCGTATCCCCAGGGTCATTCCAGATGGTTCTTCCGGGCCACTTAAAACACGGGCTTTGAAAGGCGGGACCCAGGTAGTCCAGGAGAAGGACACAGGTCCCACAGTGACGGCAGCTCCTTCTGGGGGTTCCCGGGGTGACGGGGTGCAGCCCTGCGTCTCCATCACTGTGGAGGCCTTGGAGGGCACTCTCCCCACGCTGGGCCCGCCCCCTACCCCAAAACAGGCTGTAGGACCTGGAGGCGAAAGGGGTAAGTACCCCTAGCAACTCTGCCCCTTCTGGTTTGTGGACACCACTTGGCTTTGGTCTGGGGACCGTTTGCTCCCCAAACTCCCTTCCATGGATTGGAACCAGGACATCCCAGTCTTGGGGGGCTCTCACCCCTTCTGAAAGGAGAGCTGCCTGCGGTCTCCTCCATCGGGAGGCAAGGTTCTGGGTCCCCCGTGGCTGCAGGAGGTGGGGGGTCCAGAGAACAGGCTGAGTCTCCCCAAGACTGGGGTCATGTTGGTCGACAGGGGCGCCCTTGAGCTGGCCTTCACGGGGCGGCTGCCGTTGGATATGACTTTTAGCAACCTCGGTCTGACAAAGAGCAGAACTAAACAAAACCCAGAGGTCCCACTGACCCCTCCTGACACAACCACCCCCCGCCCCCTGCCTCGCTGCAATCCGGGGACGGACGCCCTCCTCCCTCCTGGCGCCGCACTTCTGCGGGATCCAGTTTTAGAAACAGTGTTCTCCTTTGGGCTGACCTCTCTGCTTTGAAATCGCCTTTCACAAAACATGCCACACTGAGAGGTTAGGGCACCACTTCATTTCATTCTTCCCCGGGAAGAAAATATTTCCACAGCAGCAGAACCTACACACCAGAGTGTCCGTCCCCATGGCGTGCTGCTGCGCTCGAGGGAGCCCTTCCGGGGGTCCTTCTCCGAGGACAGCGGAAGGGAGAAGCGTTGTTCTTTACTTTCCAGTGGGGGCTGCCGCTTTCTCCAGGAGAGTGTCCTCCTTGTCTGCGGAAAGAGGTTCAAAGATGGGGTTCACGTGGGAGCCCCGGAAAGGTCCAGACCTGGTCAGGCACTGCTGGGAACGGGTGGGTAGGACTCTGAGCAGACACATCTCTTGAGAGACCCTGTGTTCCTCTCTGGTGGTTTTCATGCCCGCTCATATTATAAGAACAGGGTGTTTACCCCCAGGGGTTTTGAAGCATCGCTTTGCCTTGCTTACAGGTTCTAGACTTGTCTACAGAGCATACGAGCCAACAGGACACAGGTCGGGGTGCTCTGTCCCTGTGGGCACTTTCAGAGCAGTGGACCCATTTGTCTCCCAGGGGTGGTTGGACTGGCCCTGGCTTGGTTGGATTAATCCGTCGGCAGGGAAGGCAAGGCCTCCCAGAGCCTCTGAACCATTGTGCAGGTTGCGCACTGCTCAAGGGTGCCTGGGCCTAGTTGGTGAACAGGTACTGAAATTCAGCCTGAATCTGCTTAGCAAGCCCGGGCCTGCCAGTCAGATGGGGAACTTCTTGCGCAGAAGCCTCTGTTATGGGTCGTTGGTGGCCCGAGGACCTCCCTGGGCTGATTTTGACCATGTCTTTGATTTTCTGTATTTTGATACTAGAGCTGGGGCCTTGTTGGCACAGGGGGACGGCCCTCCCAGGGTTATCTGGTTCCCAGAGACAGTAAACACCTGGCTCTGAGGATGCCTTTCAAAGGCAGAGCGTCCAATCCCAAGCCCCAGCCCCAAGCTCGCTCTTCATCAGATCTGCCCCTGTGACCCCAGGGCAGGGACAGATGACCAGAGCCCCCGAAATTACTCTAATTAGCCGATCTGAAGCTTTCCACTTCCTTCCCCATGGAAACCACAGGAACGTCTTTTGCTCACACACCCACGGCCCCCTGCCTCCGGGCTGACCTTGGCGCTTCTCCGTGTGGCCCCGGGGGCCGTGCCCCCCACCCCCCAGAGTCTGTGAGCAGAACACGTGTTTTTCCTTCATGGCGGGCAATCTCATGTCTGTGTGTCTTACCATAGCCGACCAAACTGACCCCGGACGCCCCTGGAGCACACTGCTGGAGAGACCGTCTGGGGAAGAAACTGGAGGCCCACCATGCCTGGGATCAGTCTGAAGCTGGGCACTGCCAGGGGTCCCGAGGGTGAGAGGTAATCTGGGAAAAGGTGTTTCCCACAGGGACTGGGGGGCGTGGGCTTCTGGAGAGTAGTGGGCAGGGGGAGCGAGAGGCGCTCTCACCTGAGACAGAGCAACAGGACGGTTCCACGGGTCCCAGCTGGTCTCCTCGTGACTTTGAGCTGTGATCTCGCTGCTACGGGCTGTGTGCACATGAACGGTTGCCAACCCAGCATCAGGGAAATGAGTAAAAAATGCTCTTTCACGAGCCCTCCTGACCCGAGAAGTCTACGGTTCACCTTAGAGCTTCTCCTTGGCATTGATGTGGGGACGTAGTGCCGAGGCCGTGGGTATCATTTCCACCTGTTTAACTTGGAAAAGCACCTCTAAACCATCATGGGGAAAGGCAGTGCCTGATGGGGCAAGGAGGAAAATCCACGGAGGGAGGGAAGCAGGAAGAGTGCTTTCAGAATCAAAACGCTTTGCACAGATGCCTGGGTGGGGACCGCGTGGGGGGCTGCATCAGGGACGGATTTAAGCCCTCTGTGATAACGGAGGGTCAGCCCCCTGCACACAGGTTCCGAGTGCCCACAGAGGTGTTCTTCCTTCTTTCTCCCCACTGCAATTCCAGCAGGCTGGGACCGTTACCGCCTCAGTGCTGGAGCTGAAGACACCAGACTCAGGAAGTAAAGTGGCCACCCAGGGTCCCTGGGGGTATGTATGTCTTTGGGGACATGCTCGGGTCCTCGGCTCTCCTGCCCCGGGCCTTTCCTCGGTTCTACTCTAATTCTTCGGGTGTGAGGTATACACTTGCAGGGGACCCCCTCTGGCAGTGTGGCCGGACAAGCCAACGGTGAGAGACAGTAGAGTCTCAGAGCCCAGGTGCTGACCTGATGGTCCCATGGAGGTCCCGTCACCTGACTGTCACCTTCTGTGCTGAGGGTACCAAGGACATTTCCACAGGGAAGGTAAAGACCTCACGGAGCTGAGGCTTTGGGAACCACTCTCTTGTTTGAATCTAAGTCTGGTCTGTTGCTGGATCTTTGCCCCTATCTGTGCACTTGACGAGTTCATGGAACGCCTGCTACATGACAGGTGCTGAGTAGGTGCCTGGGGACGCAGCCGTGAGTGAGAAGGGCAAGCCCACCCTGCTGAGCTTAGCCTATGGCCTTTCCAGAGCCCTGGTACAGAGAGAAAGAGCAGCATGGGGGCCTCAGATGGTTCTCATTTGCTAGGAGAGGCAACGGGGTTGGGGGGAGAGGGGAGAGCAAAGGAGCAGATAGACCAGACCAACAGAGCACTAAACCTCAGGACCAGAACCCATCCTGGGATGCTTCCCAACACCAGCGATGGGAGGAAGCAAGAAGCAGGCTGAGGTTGTGTGGGGGCTGGTCTCCTTTTAACCTGCTCTTCCCCACCTTACACAGGCTACAGAGCAGCTGTTGGGGTCCCTAAGCTATGCCGGGGAAGCAGGCTCTCAATCACCCCCAATTCAGCAGATACTGGGGAACCTGTCTTGTGCCTGTCTTGCTTGGGGCGCTATCCTGTGCTGTTTGCATTTGAACACCTTCTGGTCTGCTGACCTGGCCCGCTGCATGGGTTTGGCCTCAGTTTTCCCAGCTGTGAATGGGAAGCTGTCCTCGACACCTCTGAGGGCTTTCCTGGCTGGGCGAAGACTCCCCACTCGAGCCAGACACCGCCCCACGGCCAGCTGCTCGTGAGCTGTGACGCGGTGCCATTCTCTGCCAAGGACGGCGAGCTAGTTATTTGATAATGGGCCTCCTTTTCTCCCCGCTGCATCTGGCAATCATGACGGAGCACCTGGGAGTGCCCGAACCATTTTATTTTTATTTTATTTCTTCCCGAAGTTCAATACCTTCCAGAGCACCTCCACGTGGTAATGCTATTTTCCTGGCAGGAACGCGTTTATTGGAGCTGCCACTCACTCTGGAACTGCTCCGTCTCGGCTCTGCAGCAGGCCTGAAGGAGGGCTACGGCCCTCTATAATTTAAAGGCTGATAGACCCAAATTGCCCACACAGACCTTGCCGGTGGCGTGAATTAAGGATAGACTCTGCAAATTGGTTGCCTAGTAAGTTCGTGGTCCTAAGTGACTGGGTTTTCTCTCCCGGCCTGTTTCCTTCCTTGCCTCCCAAGATCATCCTGGCCAGGCTGACTTGCCCTGGTGAGGCGGCCCTGGCAGGGGTGGGGGGGTGCCCCGCTGCCGTGTTTTGATGGACCATGAGGGGTGACTCTGATGAGGGAGCTTGGGGCTGGGGCTCATGACCCAGCAATGACCTAGAGCCGGTGGTAAAGGGACATGGTTTTGAAAGCCAGGGGACCTGAGTTCGAATCCAGACCTGCCCCTTGGCAGCAGTTAGCTTCAGAGTTCCCATCTGTGTTGGGTGTTGGTGGAGCCCCCGCTTCCCTGGTCTTCGCGACGACTGCAAGGGGGACCGGGCAGAGCACGGGACTTGGGGCATGGCGGGCTCAGCGGGTCTCAGCTCCTTTCTCTTCATCTCAGGATTCTAGGTCTGGGACGTGCTGGTGTTGCCCCCCCACCCCCACCCCAAGCAGAGGAGCCTTCCCTGCTCCCCGCTTCCTGCAGCTGCCTGTGTGGGCTGTCTAAGGTTCTGCACCCAACATCTCCCATGAGGTTCTCTACTCCCCCCCCCTAAAAAAAATCTATTCCGTCTCCTTCATCGGGAAGCTTGGAAACAGACCAGTGAAAACAGAATCTGCTGAAAACCCACTACAGTGGAGGGATCCGGTCGGACAGGTTGTGTGCAGACGGCCAAGTGAGAAGATCTCAATCTCGGCTTAAAACATTCCCGGATGGATCGTGATCATGAACATTGTTTCATGTAAGTGGCGAACAGACACATGAAAAATGTTCATCATCATTAGCCATCAGGGAGAGTCAAATCAAAACCACATTGAGATACTGCCTTACACCAGTTAGAATGGCCAAAATTAACAAGACAGTAGACAAAGTGTGTTGGAGAGGATGTGGAGAAAGGGGAACCCTCTTACGCTGTTGGTGGGAATGCGAGTTGGTGCAGCCACTTTGGAAAACAGTGTGGAGATTCCTCAAGAAATTAAAAATAGAGCTTCCCTATGACCCTGCAATTGCACTACTGGGTATTTACCACAAAGTTACAGATGTAGTGAAAAGTAGGGCCATCTGTACCCCAATGTTCACAGCAGCAATGGCCACGGTCGCCAAACTGTAGAAAGAGCCAAGATGCCCTTCAATGGATGAATGGATAAGGAAGATGTGGTCCATATACACTATGGAGTAATATACCTCCATCAGAAAGGATGAATACCCAACTTTTGTATCAACATGGATGGGACTGGAGGAGATTATGCTGAGTGAAATAAGTCAAGCAGAGAGAGTTAAGTATCATATGATTTTGCTTATTTGTGGAGCATAAGGAATAGCACGGAGGACATGGGGAGATGGAGAGGAGAAGTGAGTTGAGGGAAATCGGAGGGGGAGATGAACCATGAGAGACTGTGGACTCTGAGAAACAAACAGGGTTTTGGTGGGGAGAGAGTGGGGGATGGGGGAACCAGGTGGTGGGTATAATGGAGGGCACGTGTTGCATGGAGCACTGGGTATGGTGCATAAAAAATGAATTCTGGTACACTGAAAAGAAATTAAAATAAAAAATTAAAAAATAAATAAAAATAAAAAAACAAAAAAACAAAAAACAACATTCCTGGGACACAGAGTGTGATGGTAGCCATTGTTTAAAAACTGAAACTGGCTTTGTCTTTCTTCTTTTTTTTTTTTTAATTAATTTATTTATTTTTATTTCTTTTCAGCGTAACAGTATTCATTGTTTTTGCACCACACCCAGTGCTCCATGCAATACGTGCCCTCCCTAATACCCACCACCTGGCTCCCCCAACCTTCTACCCCCCCACCCCTTCAAAACCCCTCAGGTTGTTTTTCAGAGTTCATAGTCTCTCATGGTTCACCTCCCCTTCCAATTTCCCTCAACTCCGTTCTCCTCTCCATCTCCCCATGTCCTCCCTGTTATTTGTTATGCTCCACAAATAAGTGAAACCATATGATAATTGACTCTCTCTGCTTGACTTATTTCACTCAGCATAATCTCCTCCAGTCCCGTCCATGTTGCTACAAAAGTCGGGTATTCATCCTTTCTGAGGGAGGCATAATACTCCATAGTGTATATGGACCACATCTTCCTTATCCATTCGTCCGTGGAACGGCATCTTGGTTCTTTCCACAGTTTGGCGACCATGGCCATTGCTGCTATAAACATTGGGGTACAGAAGGCCCTTCTTTTCACCACATCTGTATCTTTGGGATAAATACACAGTAGTGCAATTGCAGGATCATAGGGGAGCTCTGTTTTTAGTTTCTTGAGGAATCTCCACACTGTTTTCCAAAGTGGCTGCTCCAACTTGCATTCCCACCAACAGTGTAAGAGGGTTCCCCTTTCTCCACATCCTCTCCAACACACGTTTCCTGTCTTGCTGATTTTGGCCATTCTAACTGGTGTGAGGTGGTATCTCAATGTGGTTTTAATTTGAATCTCCCTGATGGCTAGTGATGATGAACATTTTTTCATGTGTCTGATAGCCATTTGTATGTCTTC